>JBANRG010000136.1:0-75679 GCA_037954225.1 Stygiomarasmius scandens | reverse complement strand
CGAGAGCGTTCAGGTGATTTTGGGATCTCAACAACCACCTGAGCCGATGGAATGCACCTGTCTTGTTAGCCCCTGCGGGACGGGGACGGGGAGTGGACGTGGAACAGGCCGAGAGCGTTCAGGTGATTTTGGGATCTCAACAACCACCTGAGCCGATGAAGCACCTGTCTTTTTAGCCCTGCTGTCTCATTCTCCTTCTCCTTGCCCTTTTCCTTGCGCTTCTCCTCTCCTTTGCCCTTCTGCTTGTGCTGTTCCTTCTCGTCCTTCTTGTCCTCCTCGCCTTCCTCATCCTCCTCGCCGTCCTCATCCTCCTCGCCTTCCTCATCCTCCTCCTCGCCTTCTTCTTCCATCCTCTCCTCGCCTTCTCCGTCCTCCTCGTCGCCTTCTTCATCCTCTTCATCCTCTTCACCTTCTCCATCTTCTTCACCTTCTCCGCGTTGCCCAGCATCCTCGTCAGATTCATCTTCGTCTTCACTCTCAACCACTCTCTTGCTCTTTGTCGATTGCCTTTTACTTCTCGGATTGGCGCAGTAACAGCTTTGGTGCCTTTCTTTTCCCATTCGGCTTCCTCCCTCCACTTTCTTTCGTCATCATCTTCTTCAGATCATCCATAGCGGCGTTGATATCCAACTTCTTGATCAAACTCCGGTTACGAGCAGTATTCTTCTCAATTTCAAACGAGACCTTGTCCATGGACCGAAGACTTCTCAATTTCAACCTTCTCTCCTTGGTTTCCATAGCATCAATCTCCTCCTGCAAATGAGGTCCCAAGATGCGGTTTTTTGGGAGTTTTGGAGTGCTGGGTGGTGTCGGGATATGTTCTTCCTTATCAGAAGGGTCTAGCTGGTCGTAATTCTCTTCTATATCAAGATCTGATTCAGAGTTCGCTTCAGAGTCAGGGATGATCTCCTTGGGTCTCGCACGTGAAGGGCCCGCACGCGGAGTGGCATCATTTTTGGCCAGGCTAACACGAGTGGGTGCAGGAACAAGCTCTTCGAGGTTGTCGATTTGCGCTGCAGTATAGGTAGGTGGATCAACGGATAAACCTGCAAAGGATCAAGGTCAGTGATGACGTATCTTCAAGGATTCAGAAAACCGTTACCTTTCTTCATTCGAGAACAAGCAAGAAAGAACTGTGCGAACGACTTCACATGGTGGTATTTATAACCAATAGGATCCCATTGGTCAAAGGTTTTTGGGTCAGGACCAGGGGTTCGGCCGACTTGGACGCTGCAGTAATTATGTCAGTAACCTTTTCAAATGTGCACCATGCCAGAATCAACGACATTTGTAAATATGAATACATACCTGGCAGTAAAGATTCCATTCTCGTCGTCATTATTGTCAGTCTTTTCGCCAATGATGACACCAGAGAAAGATGTATGAGTGAGCTTGCAAGCCAACTCAAGGAATTGTGTGACCAAAACTGGCATTTGTGCCCGCCGACTGTTAGAGTATCAAGTCAAGCAACAATTGAGACCAGTGAGTGCAAAACCTACGCTTCGATAACCTCGGGATCCTCGGTTTCATCCCAATCCTCTTTTTGCAACGCCTGATATTCCTCCAACTCTCGCTCATATCTCTCTACCACAGCTGCCGTCACAATCGCCTTCACTTCCTCCGTTTCCTCCTCGAATAGCTCCTTAGCGATCTCGCCATGATATTTCAACCAGTCTTTACCGACGGACTCTGTGGTCCCATGTCGTTCGGTACAGACCTTATCGACCTTGCCTTTGAAGTCGGGGTGGGACTGATAGCATCTCCATGGCAGCAGAGGCCTCGGACGAATCCCCAGTACTTTCTTATCCAAAGTTTTTTCAAAGTCCTTCCACACGGATTTTCCCTTGACTGCCTTTTCCTTGGTATTGCGGTTAAGGAACCAGGTATGGATTCTCTGATAAATCCAGTTGAGCCTCAAGCGGTATGTAATTGCGATCGCCTACTCACCTGGTCAGAAGCAGCCCTGGCCAATAGCACGTTCTCCTCCTCAGTTCTCTCTATCTGCCTAGAGCGTGCAGCGCGATTCTGCCTTTGCGTGACTGTTTGCGTGATTGCCTTTCCCTTGCCTTTGGCACTCTGAGCAGTGAGGCTGCCAATCGCTTGAGCAGTGGCGGAATCTTTCAAGGGTTCCTCGTCTGAGCTTTCCTCGTCGTTCTTCTTGTGATCGTCGTCATCTTGTTTGTCTTCATCCTCCTCTCCCTCAGCATCTTCTTCATCCACTCCATCTCCTCCCTTGCCCTTGCCCTTGTCCTTGCCCTTTCCCTGTACCCTGAGTCCGAGACGCTGGTTGATGACGGCCAAGCGCTCCATCTCCTCACTCGTCATTTTACTCGGGTATTTGGTTCTCCACTCCCCCCAAAACTTGGTCCAGAAGTTCGCTCGGTTCCCAAAGCTAGATGCATACGAAACAAACGCATCCTCCAAGGTCTCGAGTGGCTTACCCTGGAAATATCCTTGATGACCAGGCTTCTTGGATGGGGCTTTCGATGCTTTCTGTTTTCGAGCTTGCAAAAGGGATTTTGCTTTCTTATTGCGTTTTCCCATGTCGCAAGAAGTAATAGAGTGAAGAGAACGAATTAAAACGTCGGTCAGGGGATTTTGCCAATGCAACGACGCGTCTAACGTAACAGATGTTTGTCACAATTTGTTTAGTCTTTCGTCACGTGGAACGAACGTAACGCGTCTTGCAACTTCCATTTCCTTACAGATGCCAGATGAAGGATAGCTCCGCTCAGTTCTCAATCCTGGGCACGAGTTGTGAGCATCTGAGGTGTTTGCTAAATTTCTAGTTTTATTTTTTATGTCAATCCTATAGTCTCCTTTTCGTAACTTTGTCCACTAATCTCTCATATTGTCAGATATCTGTGAATGAAGTGTTTGGTAAGTTCCGCCTATTTGCTCGGTCTTGCAATTGGTTTGATGTGGCCTTCTGCAGACCCGATCTTGACGGCTGTTTTCGGAATGGGACGGTGTTCAACTACTTCGATTGCCTGCATGTTTTGATCTTGTCAGTACTATACAAAGCAATCAGGTCAAGCAGGAGGACGCTACAGATATGGATGATGTTCCACTCCTTGCCCCCCACTCTGAAATTCCGACGTCTGAGCCATCCGAGAGCAACCTCTCTGTCGGAAAATTTGAATTGGCAGAATAAGCGTCGCTAAGCACGCATGAGCGCCTTCATGATCCGCACGGCGATGATGAGCCGAAAATGCTGATAACCGTCCGGACAGCTTTCCAACAATTATTCCTCTTTACCCGACACCGATACTCCTACAAATTCTTCGTCATTTCAGTCTCATACTCCAGGTACAGGGAAAAGGAAAAGAAAGACTCGTAGGAGCAAGGCAAAAGGTGGCTCTGGGAAACAGGGACCTGCTATCTCGAATCCTCTGAGTCAAAATACCAGCAGTTCTAGCAAATCCACGCAAAGAAGCCACGTCTCTCGTCAATCCCCAAACAGTTTCCTTGGAACATATCGACTATCTGAACTACATTTACGGATGGTGCAGTATCACTGCGCTAGGTGATTACGATTTTAGAAAAGGAGGCCATCTGATCCTTTGGGACCTGCGGATGGTAGTTGAGTTTCCACTGGGCTGGACCATTCTTATTCCTTCTTCTTACCTTCGGCATGGGAATACAGACATCGCCCCGTATGAGAAGAGGTATTCCTTTACTCAGTACACCTCTGGTAGTTTGTTTCGATATGTTGACGACAATTTCACTATGAGAACGCAAATGTCACCTATGGAAAAGAAAGAGGCAGAGGATAGACAGAGGGACAAAATCACTAACGATTTGAATTTGTATTCAACTTTACATGATGTATTCAACTTCACATGATGTATTCAACTTTACATGATGTATTCAACTTTACATGATGTATTCAACTTTACATCATGTATTCAACTTTATATGATGTATTCAACTTTACATGATGTATTCAACTTTACATGAGTTGAATGAGTTATACAATCTGCAGTAGAATCAATTTGGTTTAGGATACTGTTCTGCTCTTGATAACAATGTGATATTTATCTATTTATGATCCTTGAAATCCGTTGCTCAATCTGAGAATCAATTGGTACACATAAGAAGATTGCAGAAAAGTTGAACGGTTTGATACATTGTCAATAGTTTATATCTATTAAAGACCTTGACGAGTGCATTTGCAAGTAACCTGCACTTGTAATCCACAAGTTTGCAACTTAAAAATACTAGACTTGCACTTGGCATGCCATACTTGTGGGAACATAAACTCATACTTACAAGTCTTTAACTTGCGAGTTCACGGGTACCATGTCCATACACGTACCCATGAATACCCACAAGGACTTATGAGTTTCATGATTTAAATACTTAATGTCCAGCCTGGAAGATAGCAGACATGGGACGGAAGTTGCAGATGAGGTCTAATGCTCGATATGAATACTGGTATTACATCTGTGCAACATCATGTCATTGTGCCGCTTTCTGGGTATGCTTTTACAGCCTCCCACCGCCAATTAACCGAACTCACGTGTCGTTCGACCCATCCACCATGACCGCCCCTTCCCAGCATGCCGCGTTTGATGATTTCCGTGGGTGTTCCCCGACTCTCTTCAACAGCATTGGTCCCAGGGGTACAGCCCACCAATCCTACAAGTACTATATGATATACGGAGGTCCTAGGGCTGGTATATATCGTGATCAGTAAGTGGCACTTCAATGATTAATTTTTTTTCGATTTTGACCCGTGCTAGGAGCTTAGCGGCTGAGGTGGCTCAGCTCACGAAGCAGCGGAACCCCAAGGGCTTTAACGACGAGGCCTCTATTAACGAAAACTGGATCTTCATGTGCCAAAATGCTCATACCCACAGCCCCGACGAGCTTCGTCCATTTGTTAGCCCATTTCCTGTGCAACCAAGCGCCCAACGCATCTCGTCTGAACCTCAGCCTAGTAGGGACTTGCCAACACCTACACCTGCCCAAAATAACCCGTCCGCTGTCCAGCAAACATTTTCAAATGCCGAACTCATCAAGATGCTTACAGAAGAAGCAGCACCGTTTCCACATACACCTAGCAGAGCTGGTAAATCTTTGTTGACTGGAGCATTGAAGTCATCCGGAGGAGTTGGCGGTACAATGGACTCGTCTTCTAAGCCTCCTCTGGTAACATCGGGCTCTAGTAGGAAGCAGGGCAAGACCCCCGTTTCTAAGAGTGCCGCCAAACCTCCCTTGTCCTATAGCCCCCAAAAATTCCGGAATGTGGCAGTCGTGGCAGACTATGGGTCAGGCTACCCTTCCTCATCAAGTGAATCCGAGACTGGAGTCCGATCATCTGAGACGGAGGCTAAGGCTGACTCCGGCCTCGATCACACTGTAGGACCTTGCAAGTTTTTTGTGGTCAAGTACCGAGGTGGTTGTGACTTTTATTCTTCTCAGTAAGTCTAATTATTCATTCATGCTCTATTCTCTCTGAAATTATTGCCATAGCTCTGAGGCTCTAGATATGTTTATCAGGTTGAGTGCTAGAAAATTGGCACCTAAAATGAGGGTCACTGAAGATAGAAGCTTGGTAGAGGAGTTTATGACTGAAGCGTTCTAAGTATTCCCTATTTGTTAACATGTACTTGTTGAGAACTTGCGTAACCATTGTTACATGCTTGATTTGCCGTTTTTATTGACAGCTCACTGCAACCACTGCAATTTAAATTCCTGTATTGAAACTCGATTACAAGCGACTGTCCCTCTCTAAATTGTGACCGTAATTATGACCTGGCAGGTCACCAAACGTTGTTTTACCTCTCCTTTCTCTCCATGGCTTCCAGACCTACCAAGAGGTTGAAAACAGGCAAGAATGGCCTTTCTCATATCAAATCCTTTCAATCTTTAGGGCTTTCAATTCACCAGAAAGGTGATGATGTTATCACACACTCCTGAATCTCCAGCGATGGCCGACGCATCCATGATCGAATTGTTACTGCTGCTCCCTGTCGTCAACGACTACATATGACAATCAAAGAGGGGAATGATTGGATGGACTTTGAAGACTCAGCTGATTTCGAGGCCAATCAGCAACGGGACAGAATGGTCTTTCAAGTCAGGAAGGGGCGGGTGATACGGGTGCCAAAAAGGAAACTTTTTCAATCGGTTCGTCCATTGTTGTTTGTTCTATGGCTTTAATAACTTAAACCATGATACCAGGACCGTCCAATGAAGACTTTCGTTAAGAACAAGGAAGACTATCTTACAGTCCAGATGATCTTGAAAGGACGAGGGGATCACGTCCCTGACAAATGTGTCTTATGTCCCTCTGACCGTGAATCCATCGAGCCAACATTCAGATGTGTAGATTGTACTTGCTCTCCCCTAATCTGCCAGGATTGTTGCGTTGAAAGGCATCAACCGAATCCATTCCATCGCATAGAGGTAAACGTCTGTTCATTTTAAAATGTTATCGTGATAGTGATTCATATGAACTTAGCATTGGACAGGTCATCATTTCGAGAAAGTGTCTCTACGGCGGCTGGGATTGGTTACCCAACTAGGTCACCAGGATGGTACTGGCTGTCAAAATCCTGTTCCTGGCCCTTCCAAGTTCATAGTTGTGCACGAAAACGGCATACACCGTATTTCCTTGCAATATTGTGGGTGTACAGCATCTATATCTTCTCAAACAGGTGCTTTGCACCAGAAATGGGAACAGCTGATGCGTAATCAATTGTTCCCTACTACGCACACTCGCCCCCGGACAGCTTGCACTTTTCAGATGCTTGAAAAGTTTCATAGTTTTAACTTGTCTGGGAAGATCAACCCCTATGACTACTATAAGGGTCTTCGAATGATCACAGACAATACAGGTGCAAAATTGCCGGTAAGTATGTGATGGAATCACGATCAATGCTTGCTAACTGCTTACAATTTAGAATCGTTATCCAAGTGTGCTCCGCGCAACTCGTCAATGGCGGCACCTTCGAATGTTGCGACGTGGCGGGAGGGGAAATGATGGTGACAGATCTATAGCCGAAACAAGAGCAGGTGAGCTGGCAGTGGATTGTATTGCTTGTCCCAAACCTGGAATCAATCTACCCGTTGATTGGACTACTGCACCCATTGGGGTTAAGTGAGTAGTATTACATTTTCAAATGTCATAGTCATGATCACGCTTACATCTTCAATCTCTGTAGATTCATCTATACAATGTTTGTAGCCATTGACGCCTGCTTTCGTCTTAAAAGAAAGAGGATTTCAAGCTGGGCTCGTGATCCAAGCCTCCAGGATGGATGGGCATATTTTGTCGAGAATGGGCCATATGGGGAATGGATACAAAAGATGAAAGATCAAAAAGAGGTAAGACTCACTTTTTGAATGGGCCGAATGGGCTGAACTGAACAATTGTTGTAGATCAGTACATGCACTGGTCTTGCTGCTCTTGATCATGCGAATACAAAGTTTCACGAGGGCTACGATGAAACAGGCAAAGTAGCTGGTCTTTGTGCAAGACACGAGATTCTGCTGAAAAATGGGATGGGTGCCACGCAAGTGGGCGAAAGGTATGCACATTTTCAAATGTAGTAATTACATATACCTGCGCTTACTTATCAGGTATGCAAATACCGACTTCATTGTTGGTTCATTTCTACGCCATATTTCCATCCTCCTAATACTTGTTCTATCTTACGACATTGTTTGTCAATGGTGCAAGAAAGCAGTGAAAAGACTCAAGAAACTCCCATCTATGATCCGTCTGAACATCCTCCTGAGAATTGTCAAGTTCGTCATTCCCAAACTACATATCTTGGGGCACCTTATCAAATGTCAGGAGAAATTTTCTCTGTCATATACCCCCGGAGTTGGTCAGACTGATGCAGAGTCTATCGAGAGGTTTTGGAGTGGCTTAGGAACTATCTCAACAAGCGTGAAGGAGATGGGGCCAGGTTCTCATCACGACACCTTAGAAGACCATATCGGGCATTGGAACTGGAGCAAAGTTACAGGCATGGGTATGTTGTTCTACTTCTATAAACGTATTCTTTACTGAATTTGCCTTTAGGTGCTCTTCTAAAGAAACGGTTAACTGCCGCTGTTGAAGAGTTCGAGAGGCAATTGGAAAGCTGTGCTGAGTTTAGCCGGGCACAGCCGAACAATGTCTCAACATGGAAAGCAATGGTTGACGACTATGAGTCACAAACCAGTGACTTCAATCCTTATGCATCTCCATTTTCCGGTGAATGAACATTTTAAAATGCTGTCGTGAAAATTCCACTGACGTTTCTGTTAGGTAAGACTGCTCAGACTGTCAGATTAGAGTTGGCGAAGGAAGCGGAGGCAAAGGCTCGCCAGGAGATTATAACGGAGGAGAAGAGAGAGAGAAATTTGGAGAGGAATGAGGATGACGCTGATGCTGATGCTGATAGGGAAGAGGCGGACTATGAGGATGACCCTTTGCCAGATCTTGAGACAAGTCCTGGGGAATTCTTGTTTTTTGGGTTAGAAATTGAGCACCAGCAGTACGTGATCTTTCATTTTGAGACACCATAGTTAATGACTTCGGTTCAGGAGAGAACTTCGCCAAGACATCTTGAGCATCAAAGCTCCCACAAACAAGCAACTAACCGCTATTGTTGATCGGAGGACTAAGTTGACCCGGCAAATCAAACATTTCCGTGCACTACAGTTTGGCTACATGCCAGTTTCGCTCCAAGTTGTTGCAACTCTCCCTCCCTCCAAATCACACCTTAATGCGGAAGACATTCCCCTCTATCTACCCTCCAAGCTTCAACCTGAAATGAGAGCATCCAAAGGTTGTGCAGGCTGTCTGCCTGAGATGGAGCTTAGACTTCGAGATGGTCAACTCAACCAATATCTTAATCAGCTTCGCCAATCACTGCTAGTAAAGCAAAGGATGCTCTGTTACAAGAAAGCCAATGCCCATAATCAAGGTCCTACAACAAGATCTCGAGCGATGATAATCAGACAGGAGAAGAAAGTGAAACTGGCCGCATTGTCTTACCAGGAAGCCTGGAGAGCAAAATTAGCCTTGGTGGAAGGTGATAAGGAGCAGGTTGGCTGGAAGGAACTTTTGCAGGAGCATATCATGTGCATGGAAGACTTGCAGGATGTGGAGAAGAAGAAGGCAAAGGCTATGAAGCAGAAGCGGAAAGAGGCGGTACGGCGTGCTCTGAATGGGGAAAATCCAGTTCAAGGTGCCAGGGAGAAGCATAGGGTACCTTCCTGGATATGGCACTTTTCGTCTGAAGGTGAACTATGCAAGGACCAAGTTTTATATGACGGTATGTGCCATCATTTTTTATGTATTTAAAATGCTGACCGAGTTGGATACTGCTACATTTGAAAATGTAGGTCTCCGAATTGAGTGGTGCAAATCATATGCTCGCGTGAAACGATGGCACGAAGAAATACTTCTATTGCAGGAGGAGATGCGCCGGTGCCTGGTAACTCTAGAGTGGCAGGCAAAGGAGTGGGAGGGGAGAGCAGAGATTGATACATTTGAGGGTGAGAGGAAGGAAGGTGCTGCTGCCTATGCATATCGGCAGGCGGAGGTCAAACGGAGTATTGCTGCTCGTTTTGAAGAGTTGTGGGGGACCAAATCCATTGCAGCCCTTCGTCACTACAAGCCGGAGATGGATTCTATTTACAATATTCCCATACCCAACACTGTGGGGGCGGTTGAGCTGCGTACTGATGATGAATCTGATGACCAGTCTGTTTCCCATGAAGGAGAGGGTGCTGATAGCGATGTGGCAGAAGAGGAGGATGGAAAAGAGGAGGAAGATGGGGAGGAGGACGGAGAGAAGGAGGAGGATGGAGAGGATGAGGATGGAGAGGAGGAGGAGGATTTTGGTGATGATCAGGAAGGCAGGATAGATGGGGATGATGAGGAAGACATGAATGACGAAGATGAGCCAATGGAAGAGCAATATGCTGGACTTACCATCAAGGGTGTTCTCATAGCGATAGAGGAAGTCGTAGTGTGAGTGGCTTCTTTATTTGGTTAGGTGTCACATGTACAGCCAACAATAACATTTAAAAATGTTTGGTTCTTGCGTTCTTAATTGCATTGAGGAGTCACATGTATGGCCATCCACAACATTTTGAAATGTCCACTTTCGACATTTCAATTGGAGCGTATTTTTCCGAAACCATTCGCTATATCTTATCTCATTCCATAATATTACATTCCTTCGTTCTGTCATGGTTTCAATTATCCAGGCAAAGTTTTCCAAAAATTAGATTGACATTTTAAAATGCATGAAATCGTTGCTTCTGAGCTGAGCCGAGCATGCCGAGTCTGACGCCTTCGCATATGCTTATATCATCCTCGTTTAATGTTGCCGTGATGCCGCTGCCTCCGCTTATCGTTTCTTTGCGGCTGTGGGACCTTAAGCGAGCTGAACCTTGACATTTGCAATTGCTGATCGTACATTTTAACCTGTACATTTTGAAATGTACTACAGCCTCTGGTGAACCATCAGCCGTGCGTCCTTTTGGGTACCGGAAGAAAATAAAGTCGTCGACCCACTTTATGAGGGTGTCGATGCCTTTGGTGAGGAGGATATGAACCATGGCGTCAGCTACCCAACCCCATATACCTGGAGAGGATGTCTCGCCGAAGTTGAGAACCTGATCCAAATGAACTCGGCCATCCAGGAATAGTGCAACGAAACGTCGAGCGAGAGGGTGTATAGGAATGTTCCGGAATGCCGAGTCCACATCAAAAATGGCCGCTTGAGTGCCCAGAGGTGCGTCGGCTACCAGAAGGAAACACTGGGAGAATGTCCCCCAGTTGCACTGGTATAGCTTTGCGTCAATAACAGAGTTGATAGACATGTAGGACGGGTCCATAAGAGGGTTCCTGGTGTGAGAGTATATGATAGGAGGAAGATGGCGTCGCTTCGGGAAAGAATGGTTCACAATGATGCGGCTTTTTCCGGGTTTCTGCTCTAGGACTGCCATGGGAGCTGTCCTGAAAGGTCCAATCTGACTTTCCAGCCAGACCAGATCATGACCTATAGAGATTCTGCCCAGAGCTTGATCCTCGTGAAGTTTCTTTCGGACATGTTCAATGTTCTCGTCGACAGAAGGGCAGTTTGGGGGAATAGAAGTGTGAGTGAGATGAAATTCTTCAATGCCGATACAGAATCCTTCTTCAAAGCCAATAGGAATGTGACCAAACTTTTCGAGACCGTTGGTCTCAATCAGTAGTTTTCTCCAAGCAGTGGCCGACATCTTGGAGTTGATGGGGAACGTCACCGGCGTTCCCTCAGCTATGGGTCTGAGAGGAGTGTTTGTCAGAACCGCAGATACCGCAGAGGTGTCGGTGATTGCACTGTTCTCGATCACAACCGTGCCCGTTGAACGAGATGCAGAAGGTCCTGCCTTCGGGATCCCTCCATGCTCTGTCAACCTTTTTGAGGTAATCGGAACTTGATGGACGATGTTGGTTCCAGTTGTGGTTGCCGCTGCGGCAGATCCAGCACAAGAGAGAGTTGGAAGCTTTGTACTGACTTTTCGGAACAGACGGTGTGTCCCCCCGAAACGGTCGAGACAGTTTCGTGTTTCTGGAAGACTGGGAGGAGGAAGATGGACGTTCAAGTCTTCCAGTGAGGTAGGAGTCTATTCCCTCAGGTAAATGACAGTATTTGTTCGGGTTGTCCTGGATACGCCGATGAAAATCCTCAAAGGTTGCCTGTTCGAAGTAGTCTACCTGGAAACGTTCCCGGTCAGGGTAGGAGACCCACCGATCGAAAGCATTGATGAGATATTCAACGTAAGTGGGGAACCGGTGGTATAGGTCTGGTTTGGTAGCGACTTCATCAAAGAGCCTCTTGAATTGCCTTGCTGCACTGCGAGCAGTGTCTGAACCAATGCGCGAGGAGCCTCTTGGCCGGTAATAAGAAGCGAAGGCGGTGTAGATGTTCCTCCCAATGTCGGCGATGTCACCTTTGCACAACAGAGAGGTGGAAATGGAGGAGGTATCAGACGATTTCAGTTTGACAGATTGCCCTTGTACACACTGCATGCAAATTAAAATATTACACAAGTGGAATATTTTAATTTCTCAGATTATATTTTGAAAATATTTCAGAACCAAATTATTTTCAAAATATTACATGCATTATTAAAATATTCCATGGGTGGAATATTTTAACTTGCATGCAGTGACAGTGAGAACCTTGTCTTTAGGTGCGCCGGTCCGCAGGTGTCTCCCATTCAAACGAGTGGAGAACTCGGTCAGCTGGACTTTGGTATGGCAGCCTTTGTCCAGGACTCTGCGAAGATCATCACTAGGGATCCAGGTATCGGTGGTCAAGGTAACGTATCCAGACTGACAGAGTTGTGCTCGATGTGAGTTATGAGAACGATGATCGGTGGAGGACGACCTGTGCCGAGAATGACGAGAGTAGTCCCTGCTAGGTGACCTAGAGCGGCTCCTATGGTATCTGGTTGAATGTCTGTCGTCACGGTGTTTGGATCAGGAGGAGCCTGGGTAGTACGGGCTGCGGAGTCCGGGGACTTTTGACCTGTTCTCCTGTTTTCCGTTAACGCGTGAAAGCATGGATGGCAAGGAAGACTGCATGCAATGACGAGGCGAGGAACGAGATGTGCTTCGTCCTCTGGAGGATGAGTCCCAGTCAGACTCGTCAAGTGAACGCGAATGATCAGCCCGTCCACGAAGAGAACGGTCCCTGGAGGAGGCAACACGCCGACGTTGAGAAGGGCGAGGGCTAGGGCTCCTGGTTATAAGACAACGGTGTTTCCCAAACCCATGGTCAGAAGAGGACCTTCGTCTGTGGGTGAGATGATCGTGACCCTGCCTCGGCCAGTGTGACTCGTTGCAGAGTGGTGAGCATGAGCATCTTTGGTGGAAGCCCTGGGCTTGCGCGACACTGTGAAATGTAGGTTAGCATCCCAGTAAGATAGGGAGACAAACGAGATGAAGCAAGGGAGATGAGGCAAAGGAGAAATGCCCACCAGAGAAGGTATGAGCCTGGGCAGCAGGTGGAAATCTGCTGTGTCTCTGCACCAGAGGTGAGCTCTGGGCACGACTGGAACGATGACCCGCCTTGGAAGGAGAGGCACGAACAGGTTTGGAGGACACCTGAGCCTCCTGCGGTCGGGAGATGGGAGAGAGAGTGAGGGAGTCATTGTCAGAGTAAGGCTCGAGATCATCATCCCCAAAGATCATGGCTGGAGAGGCCAAAACAGAATGAAGGGATCTAGCGCGGAGAGGCGAAGAAAATCGGGAACGGCTGCCTGCCTCAAGGTCCACCGTCAATTCCTGAGAGGAGCCTGTCAGGGAGGAGAGTTCGGAGAGCTGCGAGGTGTCGGGACCTTCTTCCTGGATGTCCCCCAGAACATCCTCGCGCATGGATCCGGAAAGAGAGGGAGAGTACTGGATACCACCCCATCCCAGAGAGGAGCAGGACCGCTGACTAGCTCCTGAGAAATTCAGGTCAGGACCGGGGATGTCATCAGACAGAGGGTCTGCCTCAGGGCGGGCCCGAGACTGCTCTGGCCGAGTGACTCCACTAGAGTCCTCATCTGAGTCAAGGCTATCATCTAGAACCTGTTCCAAGCCCGA
Source organism: Stygiomarasmius scandens (assembly GCA_037954225.1). Lineage (NCBI taxonomy): Eukaryota > Fungi > Basidiomycota > Agaricomycetes > Agaricales > Campanellaceae > Stygiomarasmius > Stygiomarasmius scandens. The sequence continues at coordinate 62,088 of JBANRG010000136.1, read as the reverse complement.
AGGAATGGATTTGGGCGGCAAGGGAATTGCCACGTCACCGCGAGCGGGTCCGCTGGTAGCAGCTCTGCTACGCGTTTTGTACCTCGGTGCAGCGTTGTTCTGAGTGTTGGAAGTACGCTTGGATCGAGGCATACTAATGCGAAATGTATCTGAATATATCTACGGAGAGTGTAAAGGGATTGCTGTAATGCAGGTGAAGTGAAGAGAACAAGAAACGATAGATCACGTGTGCGTGTTTCCCATGAGCTATCAGAAAAACCGCCGTCGTTCATCCCCTTCCGACGCCAACACGTCTCATGCTTGCAAATTCTGGTAAACTCTGAGAATGACATGAAATCTCCCAGAAGGTCCTGGTAATGTGCTTGCTTGGTGACACTCAAATATGAGCTTCACAAACAAAACAACACAAAACCAATGCAAAATATAATAATTGAGTGAGGTGGTGTAGGGTGTAGGAACATTTCTTGATAAACTTAAGAGGTTCTTAGCTCAAGAACAAGACACACAAAGGTTCAGGTTCAATTCCAAAGTCCAATAACAAATCTTTCCAAATGACAAGTTCTTTCTTCTTCAAAGTTCAATAACCAAAGTTCAAACAATGACCAAGTCACAATTCTTATGCACACAATATGATTGCACCAAAATAAAAGTCTTTGTTAAAGGTGAGTCTTAGGCCTTTGTCTTGTAGGTAAGGGTAAAGTAGAGGTTCCTTTGACACAATAAGCGGCTCATGGTGTATGTCTGGACATGGCACATGTCCACTTATGGACATATGCCAACATATGCCAGTTGCCTTATCGGGCATATCTCCGCTCATCATCTTTCTCGTGTCCGCAAGAGTTGTGGGGGCTAATGTGCCTATTTTAGTCTACTTTGATAACATATAGTTTACTGCTAATTGAGATTCCATACTCTTTTTTCAAAAATTATGATTGCTGATAATGCTTTTGATTGTGAAAACTAAAATTTGTGGATTTAACACTGTCTGAATTATTGAGAGTGACTTGGTATTGCAATGTACCCCAAATATTGCTCTGATGGAAAGTGTTTTAATCCCATATGAACTTATTCCTTAAAGTACTTGTTGGAGTCAGTATGCAAACCACAGGAAACTTTTTTGTGGTACCCTCAATAGGCTGGTTTTCATGGTAGATAATACTGTATTCAGTGATTTTGAAGGGATGATTGTTACTCACAAAAAAACCCAGTAGGATAGTATTATTTATTTACCTCCATGGAAAGGTGTGTGCGAAGCGCAGAGAAAAAATCACCCCAGATACAGAATTGATTCAGATTTTAGATTTTCAACAGAGTACACTTAAGGGATTGATATAGCATTATAATATACTTTATTATCAAGTAAATTGATCAAAAATTAAACATTCAAGACCAAGAAAAATGGTTCATAGTCAAAAAGCTCAGAATGTGACTTGCACAAATTGAACCCAGAACCTCTTGGTGACACATTACATAAATTAACCACTACACCATAAGACTACGCTTGCCCACAAAATATGCTGGGGACATATGCCACTTGAAAAACTTGAATAATGTCCAGACATACACCATGAGCCCAATAAGCTGGCCTGGGCAAGTGGGGTTTAGGAACCCTCCAAGAGACACCAGGATCCACAGCAAGTGCTACTGTACTACTCTGTTGTCTACCTACAACTACATGGTCCTTTTATACTCTAGAAACTAGTAACTGTATAGTTTTAGATTTTATTTAAAAGTCCGATAAAAGATATAAAGAAATACGAGAGTAAAAGTGATTGACACTGAGAGAGACTATATCAGGAAAGATGATTACCTATAGAGGTAGTAGGTCCATGAAGTATATACAAGAAATGAGAAAAATGTGGTATATCTTCTTATCAGTGTGATCTAGTCAGCACCCAGAAAGATGCAGGTGCAGGTGATACAAGTGCAGGTGCAGGTGTGTACAGGTGCAGGTGCAGGTGGTGCAGGTGCAGAGGTGCAGGTGTAGGTACATGTTCACTGAGTATAAAAGTACAGGTTGTGCTTGTGTATACAGTAGTTCTTAGTAGATATTTTACACAGGAAAACCATAATCTAAGTATGTATCATGCTATAACTTCACAAAATGGAAATTTTTATATGGGCAGATGTAAATCAGTGGATATTGTGAGTATGATTTTATATTTCAATTCCAAATGATAGAATTATATCTCTAACATTTTTATAAGTCAACAGTAACCTTCAGAGAAATGCTAGTGGCTGCCAAAAAGAGCATATTCACTTTCATAACAATTTTTACTGATTCTTGTTTAACCCATACATCAGTGTATTTGGGGGGGGTTTCCAATATTATTCATTAATAATTAGTGCTGAAACATCATTAATGCAGTATAATGTGCTTGTTACATTTTTAGTGATAGAACCTGCACCATCGGGATAAAGATGCAGGTAAGTGCAGGCACAGGTATGGGAGATACAGGTGCAGGTGCAGGAGATACAGGTGCAGGTGCAGGAGATACAGGTGCAGGTGCAGGAGATACAGGTGCAGGTGCAGGAGATGCAGGTGCAGGTACAGGGGATACAGGTGCAGGTGCAGGAGATACAGGTACAGGTGCAAGAGATACAGATGCATGTACAAGATACCATGGCACAAGTGCAGATGGCAAGTATGAATAACTTGATAGAATGGAGTCTAAAAGTCATATGTATCTATTGGACTTCCCAATTTTTCTGAGTGCTTTTTTGATTTATAGTCTTCTGTACTGCAAATGCTCTGTGACAATCAATACCTGTACTGCTTGTACTGATTTATGAACTTGTAAAAACCCAGTTCTCCTGGACTATATTATGAAAAAATAGAGCCCCTTAATAGCATAGGATCTTTATAATGGCTTAAGAGTTATTTGATGTGACAGTGGCCATTAAGTAGATTGTATTCACTAAATATCTTACAGAGCACTAATCATTTTTTGGGCTACCTAATCAACACAACAGTGGTGTTTTTGGGGTCCAATAACTAGCCACAACTAATGGAAAGGATATCCATTCAACTTTTATTTACTGCACCCAATACACTACTTTCACTACTGCACCACTGCACAGCCACCTGCACCCCTGCACCTGCACCTGCATCTTTCTTGCTCCCCCAATCTAGTCACTCTTGAGTCAAGGGTTAGTATCCTTGCATACCTTGTGGATGATCTTATCCACAATCTTGTGTTCAGGAATAACTAGATTCCGTTATACATGAGTGGTTCCATATGGCTTGTGCAGTTACGTGTAGCTCAAATCCATTTGGTCTTCTTGATATTGGTATGGAAATACCAGTGCATGTCTTAACCATGATCTGACAGTCCTATCAGTGTGGATCCAGATGTAAAGGAACTATCTTTAGTAGTGTTCTCTTACAATGAATGGAATACCCCTATATGTGTGTGTTCTTGTCCTGTTTTGTGTAAGGTCATCTTGCATAGAGTGCTTCATGTAAGACAGCTTTGCATAAGGTCGTGACTTTAGGTCTTCTGAACAGGGTCGACCTAGTTCTGAATATAGACTAATCCCTAGTTCTTATACAGTAATCCTGATATCTTCTTTGTATTGTCTTTAAGTCCAATAAGTTGTATTGTTATCCTGTTGAATCATGAATTATAAATTACATGTACTCAATGCCTCATGTGTTGCAACTTGTTATCAAGAGCAGTGGATGTGTACTATTCACAAACAACATAGTATGTGAGACATGTTATTGTACCAAGCATCAATCTTAGTATCTAGTGCACTTAGTTCAGTTCACATAGATACTTAATCTTATCCTTTTGCCTTTGCAAGCATAATCATAACCACTTTGACTGATAGTCTGGGCTCACTTTAGTCCTCTTTCACCTGGTTAAGTATACATAATTGATATATACACTATTCTTTATGTGAAAATTGCAAGTTGAAGTTGATTTTCTCATGGCGTATCACTGGGAATATCCCTGTGTGCATTCTGCCATTTTATGCTGTGGTGGCCATTATAATAGCAACTTCTAAATCGAGTGCTGTGTGGCACAGCCATGACTTCCTCAACTGAATGATGTCATCATGATGAGCTGGCAATGCCTGGCATTTGGTCCCAGATCTTGGGAATTTTTGTGCTGCACAACACCCAATTTGGAAGTTGCTACTATAATGGCCACCACTGTAGGTTGAGAATCAGCCTGGGAACTTACCCAAATTTAGCTTAGGGATAACCCCCAGTAGGAAGTCCTGATGTTTTCAGAGGTTTTATGGAGTTTTTGACATTTAATTCAATCAAAAGCTTATTAAACTCTGGAAACCACCAAAAACTATCTTTTTGGAGTTTCTCGTGTATTTAGTCGATCATGGGGTTGCAAATGTAGAGTGCTTCAACTTCTGTGGAATCTCTTGAAATCAGAGAGTATTGCCACAAATGTAGCATTGGAATGGTTCTGTGAGCCAGGTTGTCTTGGATGAGATAGTGGTATTGTAGTATGTCCTTCAAAGGACTTATGAGAAACAGAAAAACATGTCTTAAAATTAATGTGATGAGTGCTAATTAGGGTTTGGGTGCTGGGATTGATAACCAGAGCTTCTTATTTCTGTCACAAAGAGCGTAGGCGATCACAGATAGTCACAAGCTTTTAATAACAAGTTCTAGTCCCAAAGACAGAGTTTTAACATTGAGGGCAAATAGAGAGTACAACACATACCTAGTCCCAAAGACAGAGAGGTCAAGATAAGGGACTAGGTTACAGGAGGGTGTCTTATACTTGAGTATCATCCAAATGTAAAACAAGGGTCTGTAAGTACAAGGGTTTGTCTGTAAGTGGAATAAAGGGGAGAGACAAAGGTATAATCATAAAGGGAACAAGGGCTGTGGTCAAGGAAAAGAACAAGGGCATGCTATGTAACGTTCAGGGAATGAGGACATGGAATAGGGGTTTATAGTCAGAAGGAAATAGAATATAGAAACATACAATGATAGACATCTGTAAACCTAAATAGGGGCTTTGGTATTAGTAATGAAAGAAAAATGAAAATGTCTGTCAAGTGATAATCTTTATGACAATTTCTTTGGTTTTGTCCAAGATCTGTCTCTTATTTGCTATTTTAATTGTCAAACATCTCCCAAATCTCTGAAAACTCCCAAAAACCCTTTAAAACAATGGGACTTCCTACTGGGGATAACCTATCATCATCTGATTTTCAACCTAATAATTTAACCTACTCACTATCCCTGAAGCTTTATTTCTAGTGCAAAAAAGTTAAAGATAAAGCATATATTTGCCATAGAACATTCATTTACTTTCTCAGGTCCAAAAAGTATATGCATGCCATTCATAATACACTTACTTTGCCACTTAATGTTGTTCAAGTTTCTTGTGCCACCAATACAAAAGAATGCTACTCAAGAAACTATAACTTTTTAAATGACAAAGGATTGATTTGCCACTCAAAATTGTTTAACTTTCTTGTATTCCCATGGCAACCCCTTTGTTCCAATTTACTTTCTTGCACAACAAATCAAGTCTTTGTCACTCAGGAAAGTTAAACTTTCTGGAGTGGCAATTCTTTGTATTGGTGGCACAAGGATCTTAGACAATCTTGAGTGGCAAAGTAATCAGCTGAAAAAATATAATTTTCACTACCAAAGATGGGGCAAAGACAGAGCATCTTTGCACATCTTTCCAGCACCATTTTTTCACCCAAAAATGAATTATAAATAGTCTTTGTTTTTGCATAAAAAATATAGGATCTTTGAACCTAAAAAGGAAATTCTGTTTGCCTCAAGAGAGTAGCATCTTTGCTTCCAAAGAGCACCAAAAAGGTATATCTCTGCTGCAAAAGGTGAAAAACCTTTGCATGGAAAAGTACAATATCTTTCTCATTATAGACATATGATTTTTGGCCTGGATATGCTTGGCCAAAGTGAACAAAATTATCTTCTGACACTTTCACTGATTTTGGCCTATTTTTGAACTTTTTGAAGTTGTCCAAAACTTTGGGCATAACATGTGACCAATTCAAAATTTCCACAACTTTGAAGATTTTTCAAAGACTTCAATGGCAACTCTGAACTTCTGTGAGTCAAGGATCTTGGCGTGATGTGACACTGAGTTTTCCAATATTCCACAATGTGCTTAATTTGGTTTCTTTTATATTTCTACCACTGCATGTAAATTAAAATATTATATGAGTGGAATATTTTCATTTTTCGGATTATATTTTGAAAATATCTTGGAACCAAATTATTTTCAAAATATTATGTGCATTATTAAAATATTCCATTGGTGAAATATTTTAATTTGCATGCAGTGTACAAATCTAGCTTTTTTTGAAAGCAACCCTTAGTTTTAGCAGCACCATCAATACTAGTTTATATATAAATCTGAGCACAAATGTGGATTTGATTAATATAATACCAGTAACAACATTTCTCTGAGGGTGTGCACATCAGCAAATGGGGGTAAAAACTTGCGAGGTTTCGGGCCTTGTAGCCGGTTTTCCGCTGGCATGCAACCCAGCAACCTCACAAGTGCAGATACAAAAAACTATTTCTACTTAAAAATACAGCTTTTTAGCTCATGAACTTCTAGATACATAATGTAGGATTGTTTTTCCCTTTAATGAGAATATATCTGTAGGGCAGGTGCTATACTTTCTGCAATCTGAAAATACAAAATGACCCGATCATCGGAACTTGCGGATTTTCCGTGTTTACTGTTCCACTTGCCGGCTATCAAGCTTTTCAGGGTTGTGCAAGCTTGCACAACCCGACACAACCCCCTGAAAGTTTTTACCCCAATTTCCTGATGCACTAAAGCTACTGTATCATAACTCTTGCTAGCTTCCTCAATTATCATCTGATTGACCCACTTAATTATCTATGTGATTATCCATGAGATCTCCTGTCATTCCACACAATTTCTAGCAAGTATTGAAATATTGAACATTAAAATTCAGTCATACTATACACTATGATAGATATTTTATATCAGGGTGCATCTTATCTTTAGCAGGAAACATAAAGGGCCCCATTTACCACACAAAGTAGATTCAAATCTGAAAAATGGTCAAATTTTCCATTGCAGATGCACTCTAATATACTGAATTACACTGCCAATGAGCCTATTTATATCACAATTAATGTACCTTAATAAATAAAATGCAATAGTATATTTATATATTATGTAAATTACTCTGGAAATACATTTTTAATACAGCAGTGGCAAAACATAATATATTGTCAACTATTGCAATATATATTACACACAATATAATGTGACCTCTGAGAAGTGTTAAAAGGCCCAAAACTGAGGCATGACATGGATATGAATAAGCTTTATTTGAATAAATATAAAAGAAAGCATATTGTGGAATATTAGAAGACTCAATGTCACATCACACCAAGATCCTTGACTTGCAGAAGTTCAGAGCCACTACTGAAGTCTTTGAAAAATCTTCAAAGTTGCAGAAACTTTCAATTAGTCACATGTCATGCCCAAAGTTTTGGACAACTTCAAAAAGTTTGAAAATAGGCCAAAATAGGCCAAAGTGTCAGAAAATAATTTTGTTTGCTTTGGCCAAGCATACCTTGAGGACATGACATCTTTGTCCCCATCAACAAAGAATCTTTGCAAAAACAAATGGTCTATCTTTGCAGTTAAAGAGAAAGAATCTTTGACCAGGAAGATAAAACTCCTTTAATAGATATACATAACATCTTTGGGCTGGAGAATGATGTATCTTTGCTGAGCAAAGCACATAATCCTTGCATCTGAAAACAAAATATTTTGCTACCAAAAAGAATATGTCTTTGCACCCATCTTTTGGGACAATGAAACAACATCTTTGTGTGCATAAAGGTAAAACAGTTATCAAATCCTATACTTGTATGTACTAATGTTTCTCAGGCAAAGATAAATAATCTCTTTAGCAATAATGTTTACTTCTATTCATACAAAGACACTATCTCTATACTAGTAAAAATATTCTGTTTTCAGATGCAAAGATAAGATTTTCCAATCCAAAAATGCTGTATCTTCTGGTCAAAGATTATTTTCCTCTGGCTCCAAAGATATATGTTTTTTTTCAAAGATTATTTTTGTTTAACTGCAAATATATTTTTCTTTTGTCTGGAAAGATTCCTTGTTGATGGGGATGAAGATGTCATGTCTTTCAAGCTAAAATTCCTTTGTCCTTGAAAACAAAGATACTGTATTTTTCCACACAAAGGTTTTTTACTGTTCACAGCAGAGATTATCTCTTTTTGGCTACAGAGACATAGCCTCTTCAGTGGCTAAGACCCTACTTTTTTGAGGCAAACAAATTCTCCTTTTTAGTTTCAAAGATTCTATATTTTTTGACAAAAGACAAGAACTATTTATAGTTCATTTTTGGGTGAAAAATGGTGCTGGAAAGATGTGCAAAGATGCTGCACCTTTGCCCCATCTTTGGTAGTGAAAATTTTGGGGCAAAAATGGTCTCGGAAACTGTCTTCATCTTTTCACACCCATCTTTTCTGCTGAAAGTTCTTGGGCCCCAGGAGTGAGAGAAAGAGTAATCATATATGCTAATAAAAGCCCAGTCAAATCAATGATTTCAAGTATTCAAAACTGGGGAAATGGAGACAAAAGACAATTTATTGATCACCTTCAAAGCATAAGGCCCATTCCCTTCCATAAACACAATTTTCAATTGAGACTTTATTATAGCCAACATGAGAAATTATCAGATGGGTTCTTCCTGTATAGAAATTTTGACGAAACTGAGGTGGGATCCAAGCTATCCCATTGTGCCAGAGAGGATAGTAAATCCATCCATTGTGAATCACTTGCCATGAATTTGAATAGACATCCAGAACTGTGATGTTTGGGCCATTACTGGAGAGACTTCTCTTCCCATCTGGGGAGAATCCAACTGATGAAACAGAATGCTCATATCCTTGCAGTGGTTCCTCTACAGGGATCCCAGTGTCTGCATCCCAGATTCTCACAGTCTTGTCCTGAGAGCCAGAGACAATTCTCTTCCCATCTGGGGAGAATCCAACTGACATAACATAATCCTCATGTCCTTGCAGTGGTTCCCCTACAGGAGTCCCAGTGTCTGCATCCCAGATTCTCACAGTCTTGTCATAAGAGCCAGAGACAATTCTCTTCCCATCTGGGGAGAATCCAACTGAAAAAACATAATTCTCATGTCCTCGCAGTGGTTCCCCTACAGGAGTTCCAGTGTCTGCATCCCAGATTCTCACAGTCTTGTCATTAGAGCCAGAGACAATTCTCTTCCCATCTGGGGAGAATCCAACTGACCAAACAGAATCCTCATGTCCTTGCAGTGGTTCCCCTACAGGAGTCCCAGTGTCTGCATCCCAGATTCTCACAGTCTTGTCATCAGAGCCAGAGACAATTCTCTTCCCATCTGGGGAGAATCCAACTGACCAAACAAAATTCTCATGTCCTTGCAGTGGTTCCCCTACAGGATTCCCAGTGTCTGCATCCCAGATTCTCACAGTCTTGTCATCAGAGCTAGAGACAATTGTCTTCCCATCTGGGGAGAATCCAACTGTCCGGACAGAATCCTCATGTCCTTGCAGTGGTTCCCCTACAGGATTCCCAGTGTCTGCATCCCAGATTCTCACAGTCTTGTCTAAAGAGCCAGAGACAATTTTCTTCCCATCTGGGGAGAATCCAACTGACCAAACAGAATCCTCATGTCCTTGCAGTGGTTCCCCTACAGGAGTCCCAGTGTCTGCATCCCAGATTCTCACAGTCTTATCTACAGAGCCAGAGACAATTCTCTTCCCATCTGGGGAGAATCCAACTGAAAAAACATAATTCTCATGTCCTTGCAGTGGTTCCCCTACAGGAGTTCCAGTGTCTGCATCCCAGATTCTCACAGTCTTGTCTACAGAGCCAGAGACAATTCTCTTCCCATCTGGGGAGAATCCAACTGACATAACAGGATACTCATGTCCTTGCAGTGGTTCCCCTACAGGATTCCCAGTGTCTGCATCCCAGATTCTCACAGTCGTGTCAAAAGAGCCAGAGACAATTCTCTTCCCATCTGGGGAGAATCCAACTGAGTAAACAGAACCCTCATGTCCTTGCAGTGGTTCCCCTACAGGACTCCCAGTGTCTGCATCCCAGATTCTCACAGTTTTGTCAAAAGAGCCAGAGACAATTCTCTTCCCATCTGGGGAGAATCCAACTGAAAGAACATAATCCTCATGTCCTTGCAGTGGTTCCCCTACAGGAGTCCCAGTGTCTCCATCCCAGATTCTCACAGTCTTGTCATCAGAGCCAGAGACAATTCTCTTCCCATCTGGGGAGAATCCAACTGACCCAACATTATCCTCATGTCCTTGCAGTGGTTCCCCTACAGGAGTCCCAGTGTCTGCATCCCAGATTCTCACAGTCTTGTCTTTTGAGCCAGAGACAATTCTCTTCCCATCTGGGGAGAATCCAACTGACCCAACATAATTCTCATGTCCTTGCAGTGGTTCCCCTACAGGAGTCCCAGTGTCTGCATCCCAGATTCTCACAGTCTTATCTACAGAGCCAGAGACAATTCTCTTCCCATCTGGGGAGAATCCAAGTGACCAAACAGAATTCTCATGTCCTTGCAGTAGTTCCCCTCTGGGAGTCCCAGTGTCTGCATCCCAGATTCTCACACTCTTGTCTAAAGAGCCAGAGACAATTCTCTTCCCATCTGGTGATATGGCAATGCTATTTACTTCTGAGTCTACATTCCACCTTGCAATTTCAACTGTAACTGTTTTATGAATAATCCTCATTGTTCTATTGAAATTTTGAGCTACTGAAATAGTATCTGCCCAAAATGGTAGCACACTCAAATATAAATGTGGTGTGTACTCATTCACTTCATTTAACCCAAAAGTTCTTGCAACCTGTCTTAGGCTCTGTATTTCAACTTGGCTGTTGCTGACTATTTCTTTTTTCTATTAATGCTTTCAGCAATTGCTCATACTATATTAATTTCAAATATTTACCTTTTCCATATTTATCAATTTCTCAAGAACCTCCTCACATGTCTTCATGCTACCATTATGGACCCTCCTGATCAAATTTATTGCTTCAATCCAGAAAACTCCTTTTGTGCTAATGAATAATTTCAATTCATTGGCCAGATCTTTACTAATCTTTGCCCTCTCCAAATGGTAATGCCAGAATTGACATGCATATTGTAAAGTAGCATCAATATTTCTTTCAATAATGACATTGATCTCTGGAATGTCTTTATCCTTTACAAATGATGATGGTAATTTACAAATGTTGAATTGGAGTCTCCTGTTCATGGTGTCAAAGCAGCCATTGGCCAGCAAGTGGTGCTGTTTTGATGAGTCACAAAAGAATCCCTCTGACCTCCTTTTATCAGTGAGATAATCTGGGAAAGATGCATGGAAAGTATAAACACCCTGATCTTGTGAACTGATATACAATACCGATTGCAGATTTGAAATTATTTTCTCAACCCATTCAGCATCATGTCCAAGAACTTTGGAAATAATCTCACAGGATACTGGCCTAGCAGAGTGTGTTGTGGTATACAAGATCTCCAAAATCTGTGCTCTTTCATCCTCATCAGTGTCAGTCACAGCAGCAATAGCAGCAGTGATAATATCTGAATAGAGGGTGTCCAAGTATCCAGTTTGAGCCTTCTCTGGATGTTGGGTTGCTTTATCAGTTACTTTTTGTAATCGTGATCTTGTATTCCCAGTAGAAAGATACCGTACAATGGTTGCAGCATAAATGAAGAGTTTTCCACATTTGTCTACAATTAATTGAATCTCTTGCTTAGTGATTGAAGGAACAACAACAACAAGTTCATCCCAAAGATATTTGAAAATATCTCCTTTAACCAGCATTTCTTCAACCTTATGAAGCTCAAATTTATCTACCTGACCTGAGGAACCCATGTACCTGGAAACATATGTCTCTGGGCGGCTAGTAAAGAAAAACTTCAAACTTGGCAACTTTTGACTTTGAATGGCAGGTATCAGGACCTTGAGAAGCTCATCGATTCCTTCACACTCATCCAGAGCATCAATCACAATCACAGGTGTGATTGTTTTGAACTCTCTTGTTGTTTTAGCTGCCTTCCATGGTGCAATAATAAGATTTTCAAGTTGTATATTGCAACCTTTGGAAGCAAGGTCTGGTTTATTTTCCAGCACTTTTTGGAGTGCCTCTGCAAATGTACGGGAGTATCTGCTCAATTGATAAGCAATTGTTGGTAAGATAAGCTGATATTTCTTGCACTCTTCAATTTGCCTAGAGCAGAAAAATGATGCTGCCAAGTGTGCTTTTTCTTCCATGAGCAAACAAAGAGATTTGGCAATTGTACTTTTGCCAGTACCAGCCATTCCACACATCCAGTAACCCAATAACCCAGTAGGATCACTATTCCCTGCCCACTTGTCAATATCTTCAAGGATTTGTTCCCTGGTCCCTGGAGTGCATGATTTTCTGGTCTGGTCTTTGTCAAGTCCAGCATCATGTAAGGCTTTTTGAGAACAATTGAGCCTATCCAAATTCAAATACTGATGTTTTATCAGATTTTCAATTTCAAGCATTTATTTTTAAATGATACTTACTTGCCAGATTTTTGCAGTCTTTTCTTCAATAATGAATACAGCTGCATCCTAACCAAAGGCTTAGACTAATTTAAAGAAACAACAAATGGAACTTACCTGACACTCATCACAAGCTTTCTGTATGTCATCAAAATTTTCCTTTACCTCTTGTTGAATACTTTCAAAGTTGATTATGTTTCTAATGTGATCTTTGATGGTTCTGCTTGTCTGGTTATCAACTTTGGCAGAGACTTCCTCCAATTTACTGTATTCAAAATGTTCAATTTCTGTTGTAGACATTAAATTGTTATATTCCTTACCTTTTCAGAGTATCAAAATGCTTCTTCATCTCAGAATCTCCTGCTTGCGCACTGTGCTTTTCAATGGTCTGCAACTTTATCTTCAGCTCCTGAGCCAATTTGATGACTTGTTCATTATTATCAGTTACTTGCTGGAAGAGACACTCAATTTAATACAATATTTACAGATAATCCATAAGAAATTCCTTACAAGGTACACCTCAATACACTTCTTGATGGATCCAATTGCAGCTCCAATTCCAGGAACAGGAATAAAGTCTGAAAACTCCTTCAAAATCCCAAGACTTTTAGCAGTCAACTGAAAAGCAGTCTTTCCCTTTCCTGAAGGTTCCTTTTCAGCTGGGGTTTCATCAGCATTGACTGCTTCAGAACCTGTTTCCATATTCTGATTCTGATCCTGCTGCTGGACATTGGGTGGTTCAGCCATAGAAGCAGAAGTCTGAGCTTGATTCTGATTCTGAACCTGAGTATCCTCTGGAGCTACAGGTGTTTCTGCTCCAGAGGGATTTTGATCATACAATTCAATATCAGAGGGTCTTGGATTATTAACAGTGCTTTGTGGGAGACCCAGAAGGTCTGGAGCAGAGGCTGAAACCAATATGTTGGGAGTATTCTTCTTGCTTTTCAACCTAGAAAAGGGAGCTTTGAGTTTCTTGAGAAGCCGATCTTTGATATTGTCGGAGGAAGGCATTCTGTGATGATGTGACTTTAGCTGATGCACGTGTACAATGATGGAAGGCGAGGCTGCAACTTGAGCATATGCACGTGAGGGCCTTTTGACAGTTCACGTTCTTAAGGTTTGGATGTCTGTTTCAAAGTTTGGTTGTACGTTTTAAAGTTCGAGCTTGTGAAATAGAAGCGTGTGCTTGACCTCATGTTTATACTACTGTCCTTGTACTGTCCTGGAGTACTATCTTGAGCCGTGAGAGGAATACACAAGGATGGTCCTGGATGGATAAGCCCAAAACAATAATAGTAACTAGCAATTTGCAACAAATCTCCGATCTTTTATATCCCTTAAATCGGAATGACCTGAACACGCAAATAGGGAGGGAAATTGTAAAGAGACCAGAAACCTACACCAAGCGGTTTACATACAATCATACTACAATGTACCTTGCGCCCTCGAGCTCTAACCTGCTATACTGAAAAGCTTTGCTTTATATTGCGGAAACTCGTTCACAATCAACCATTTCGATGTTTCCATCTTGTTTTCCAAACCAATATCTCTAATCACCTTGTTATAATCAACGCCTCCTGCATTGTGTTCTCGAGGATGTCAAATACAAGTCCACAATCATAATCTTCAACATACGCCTTTTGGTCTCCGCTTGATACCGAACAATCAAATACACTTACAAGAGTCGTGAGTTTCCAGGATCCCGGATACTAACCACCCTTCGGGCCGCTCATTCACGTGCTCGATCACCGTTAAGAAAAAGTTTTCAGCGTGAGCGTGGATTTTCTTTTAACCATCATTTCGATAGCCTTCTTTTGTCAGAACCTCCTCAAATTTTGTATCCGAAGATTAATTAGTATAAATTTTCATTTCTTCCAGTTATTTCAGCCTCTCCAGACCGACGTTGCACTGTAGGAAGCAAAAGGTCAATTTCCGCGTATGGCACAGCCACGCTTTTGTTTGGTTTGCAGCGCCGGTAACAGCTACTCGGCACTTCGACAACATGATCGATTGGTGATCGAGACCCCCTCCCCCCCTTCAGAAAAGAATCTGGTTAGTATCGAAATTTTCTTTTTCACATGACTCTTGTACACTTACCTCCAGGTTCTCCACTCTACTGACTTTGAGATATCTGTATTTGATGGAGAGAGAATGCGCGGCGGCAGAATGTCAGAGTCGCTGTCAGGGGGCACTTGTAGGGACAATGCCATACCAGAATCGTTCAGTAGCAGGGGTATCGTCTTTGTGATTGTTTCCGGGAAAGACAAGTACTAGCATCGCCTGAAGAGTATTGGAGATTTTCACGGGCTGAAACACGAAGCTGGGAGAAGACTATGTGAGGGATGAAAAAGTTTTTGGCCGGCAGGATCGTTCGGAACAAAGCATAGATGGCTGTCTTGTATTTTCTTTCTCTCATACTCTTTCTCGGCCATTTCCGTAATCCTCCACGATAACCGTCATGCTCACTGCCAACTACCTATACGTGGCTCAACACGATACATTTGCTGGACTGACGAGGTTTGAAGGACTCGTACCAACTACCGTGTCGACTGTTTCATGAGGTGGAGGCCAGCATGTCAGACACGGGCAATTCTTGTTCTGTCCCCGCTACCGACTTCACGAGATTCACTGCACCTACGATTCTCTCGTCAAGGTGATGGATTCCTTTAAACGCTTCGACCGGAAACTCTTCTCAATCCGCCGTGTCAAGGATGACGAGGACGAGAATGGGGCGCAATGATATCTACTGGAACTGAGTTCCACAGTTGCGGCAATGCCTACATCACTCAGCACCCATTTTATGCTCATTCCGATTGGGACAAGACTGGCGGTACCGGGATACCTGGGATACGACGCAAAAGCCGAGGGTTTTGGGGGTTGAAAGAGAGAACAACGTCATTCAAGGCCGCTGGAACTGTTTCGTGCGCGTTCTTACTCCCGTACTCCAGTCCAATATGCTGACACGTTGTACCAAACTCTAAATTCTCAAGGCTTTCGTTTATGTGTCCTCGGTCCCTCACTGTTCCTTCAATTAGAAATGACCCCACCGGAGCATTCCCTGCATTTCTGCTTGCCCAGCCTCTTTTTCGGGAAACCGTAGTCTCGACAGAACCAAGACAGTGATACGACTCCTCCCCGTCTAGACCTATTAGCACCGAAACGCTCGTATTCGGGTCGGACGCATGCTATCGGAGAGGGGAGAGATGAGGCTGTGGACGGAAATTCAGATAGACTAACAGATCCCGACGACCTGGGATGGGTTTGTTTCCTGCTGCGGTTTCTTTCTTCCGCTCTCTGTTGGAACCAATAGCATTATCACAACGACAAGCAGCTGCCTGGTGCGTCTTTTTCCTGTATAAAGTATTTTTTTCTCATTCTCGCTTGTTCAGAACTCGTTGAAAGTAGCCCCGATCGGAAACCCATGCTCGTCTTCCCAGCTATTCATTTCTCCTATGACAAATCTCTTGGTTTCAAACCAACGACACGTTCAGCCATCATCTCTATCGCCTTCATTTTTACCAGCATTCTCGACTCCCTATACCTGAATTGACGACATCTCTCTTGTTCTTGTCGTGGAGGTATCCTCTTCGTCTTCCCATTCTAATGAGCTACTTTGCGTCTCGAGCTTCGCAATCAACGCCTCTACATCCTTCTCTGCCAGCTCCTGCCCGGTCCCAACTCACGATCCAATTCACGTCCGAGAGAACTAGAGATAACGGCGGTGGCCTGCCGTCTCCATGTGCTCCCTCTCATTACCGTGGTCTCCAGACCTGCCGTCATTTCCACCATCAGATCCTTTCTCGACATAATCAGCATCTCCTTTCCTCAGCGAAATGTACCCCGAATCTCTATACAACGAATTTACAGAAGCTCAAACGGCGTTGCTCGACCTTGACGCGAACAGAAGGGAACGGTAATGGGCCTGAAGTTGAGCCAGAAGTTGATCTCGAGTTGGCTTTGTTGGGCTTGGGGTGGTAGGACGGCGGTGGAGCACCCAAACCAACCAAAAGCTAGATACTTTGAATGAGCTTTAGGTTTGGCATTGGGATTGGCTTGAGAATGCCGTGTGGATATTATCAAATCTCGAATTCGGCCCTGAAGTAGAAGGTGAAGGTGCCCCAGAAGAGGAAAGGCAATGCGAGCGAAAGGTTCTCCAGGACCCGTACCCGTCTGTACCGGCTTCGTCGTTGATATGGGGTTAGAAGACAAGGTCCTATTTATTTGCGCAGACGAATATGATACGGTATTGACGAGCTGGTGGTATTCGCTGCACCACGTTCGTCATGCCCATCTTCCAATCCTTCTTTGTCCTCCAGCTCTTGCTCTGCGCCTCGTCTGACATCACAGCTTCCCCTACTAGGACCAACACCAAGCCCCGAATAACGACCGTAACGAGCTCCAAAGACACGTTAACTTCACTTGGTGATACCGACACCGACTCTCTGTCCTCCGATACAGCGGACCCCGTGTCCAAGGCAGCAACAAGCGCTTGTATCGACCTTTCATCGGCCAACTCTGGTCCTTCGAGTGCGTATAGACTTTTGTGCAGCCTAGTCTTCGAAAAGGACGTGCCGCAGACGACGCTGAAGAAGAGCCAGTACTAATCTCTGAAGGTCCGACAGGCGCAGGTTGCTTTCTCGACACCGCAGAAGACCAAGATGCAGCATAAGGAATAACAAGTCTCTCTCCTTCGAAGGTGGGCTGGTCTGGGTGGCAAGTCACGGTCATCGTCGTGGTCCTGCATTGATCCCGTATGGGAGTGCGAAGGTATTTCAGACGTCCTCGGCGTCGTGGCCGAAGTCGACCCGGAGTTTGACCTGTAGGAAAGTCTCCTGCTCGTCTCGTCTTTCGTCTCCTACCACTCCGGACTTCAATACGCCTAACCCCAAAGCAGGTTCCGCTTTGACCTCTCTTTCTTAGTCATGGGGTACCCAATCCATCTCCGACATGCTCCTTTCCGTCCCTTTTTCTCCAGCATCCTCGTCTGTTTTGCCCCAACCAAACCCACTTCCTCTGTTATTTCGCCCTCGCCCTCTTTCTTGATATCACCCCACGCATGCTCGCTTTCCAACTCGGTAGCCATTCTAATGGGCATAAGCACTAGTACCGGCACCAGTACTCCGAAACAGTGACATTTTACCCAGAGGCGAATGGAGCGTCAACGGGATGGGTTTATTCGGCAAAGGTTTATCCCCAGTGGAAGCAGCAGATGAAAGACGAGAGTATGTTTGAGGCTATGATGGGCTTTGTGCTCTCGGCTGTAACTGCTACTTGCAGTTGTCAGCGTCTCACTAGGTGATACATCAATGTCAGAACTAAATCTAGGACCCTTGAGTTGCGTCTCTGCCCCGATGAGCTCGCTAGCGCTTCTGCAGACGCTGCAAGGTCCACACTACCCACGAGACCGTTACACTCGGTGCGGCGTCCATCCTCGGATACACATTTCCTGCGTTAACGTGATTAACAGTGAAACTGATAGCGGCGGAGACACTCCCATTGTATTAGTCGTAGTAGAACTGGTCCGAGTCATGATAGGGAATAGTTTCGGATTAGACGCATGATCGGTTACTAGTGATTCCGGACAGGAACTAGGGGGGGCAAAGGAGAAGTTTGGACGTCCTGCGCCTTTGATTGATGGTGTAACTTGTTCATAGTCGAAGCTCTCGTAGTCTTTGGCGATATTTGTGACTCGTTTTTCCATTTTCGTTTGAGAGCAAGGCTCAGACAACGAGTTGGTCTAATGGTAAAGTAGTAGAAGAGGATGCAGGAGTAACGGTAGATTCTGAACGGAAGTAATTAGAAGTAAACGAAAAATAGAGACAACGGACGCACTAGATCCCGAGCCATTGGAACTGTAAGTTCTTCTAAGATTTATGTGAAACACCTAGATACTTTGAACTAGTCCTACAGCTGGGTTTAGCATCAGGATTGGCTTGAGTGGATGTCATATTAGTCGCAATGACAAAAATTGTCTTTGTTTGTCAAAGACGTCTTTTACTCAACCATTACCAACGCTCAAAAAATGTCAACAGCGAACTGGGAAGAGGTGTGGGTACCACCTATATACGATGTATCCCATACCCCCCGACTCGAAAATACTCTTTCTTTACCCAAGGATCCCGAGTTTGAACGGAATTTTATGAGACTTGCAAAATGGTAAGTCTTTCCCTACTTGTAAAGACGTTGCTCATTTCGTACTTTTCTTGTATATTGCTTCAGATGTAATTCGGTTATTGATATTCTGCGACTGGTTTATCAGGTGTCCAGACGGTTCCATGTTCCTCGGACAATGCGAAAATAGGTCTTTTCATCTGATGACTACGTGCGTTACGATAATATTTCTACCGCAATTCCTTTGTTGAAAATGGAAATAGGCAAAATCTGTATGCCCCAATAGCAGGTCTGTCATTTCCAAGTCACTCCCGACGTACCTGGCCTGATGTCTTCAGACACTCCTCCGCCAACACTCGTTCTCACTCAACCATCGCCAATCGTCGATTTTATCTGGTACCCAACGGCCACGCCTCGGGATCCCGCGTCATTTTGTTTTGTTGGTTCTGTGAGAGATTGTCCGGTCAAACTGTTGGATGCGAGAGATGGAAGGGTGAGGTTGCTTTCTAAACCGCTGTGATTGACGTATTCTCATCTTTTCCCCGCCCTGCGAGCAGCTCAGAGCATCCTACCCGATAATAGACCACAGAGAACGGTTCATTGCTCCGCATAGCTTGGCGTTTAATCTAACTGGACAAAAGTCAGTTTCCGTTATTCGACTTGCTTCGTCTTTTCCGGTGTCTGTCCCGGCATCGCGCTGACATACTTCCAGGTTATACTGCGGCTTCGAGGACGCTATCGAGGTGTTTGATGTCGCACATCCAGGTGAAGGAACGCGGTTGGCAACTACACCGAATAAAAAGAGCAAGGACGGTTTGAAAGGTGAGTGAACACATATGTACCATCTTTTCGATTCCCTATCTTGTCTTCTATGGTCTATAGGCGCTAACATTTCACATTCAGGAATTGTCTCTGCCCTCGCATTCTCTCCCTCTTACGAAAGTGAACTATTTGCTGCCGGTTCTCTTACACCAATGCCTGGCAACATTGCCCTCTTCAACGAGTCCCAAGGAGCAACACCTGTCATGTTTGTCGAGGGCGGTCCAGAGGGCGGAGCAGCAGTCACTCAAGTGAGTAAATACTTATTCGTACCGAACCAAATCAGCTGATATGCTACTTTGTTTCTTTTTAGCTTCATTTCAACCCGATGCAACCACACATACTCTACGCTTCTTTCCGGCGCAGAAACGAAATCTATTCTTGGGACCTTAGGGCTACTACAATGGAGCCGGTGCAAATATTCGACCCTCTCCTTCCAGCGTCTGCCTACGACCGCGACGATGTGCAGGAAGGAGATGGACACAGGTCAAATCAAAATGTCACACAAAACTCTGAAATGGAGCTGACGAACCAAAAAAGGAGGTTTGACGTGGACATTAGTGGAAAGTGGTTAGGTATAGGCGGGCAGGTGAGTTTTTCCGTTTTATTTTGGGACCTTCCCCAAGGACGTTCTCTAACTCCCGCTCTTCTCCCCATGTAGGAAGGAACTATATCTATTTTCAATACCTCTAATTCAGGTCAAGACATGAGCATCCCCAACATCGCCGTCTCTTCATTCTCGACATCGGCAGCTGAAAACGAAAACCGAACCCCGCCCACGCTCAAATGGTCAGCGGCAAACGACGCTATTGGCTCTGTCGCATTTAACCCTGTTTCGGCTGTTTTGTTGGCCGTTGCTGGGTCGAGACACTTTGTGGAGGAGGGTTTGGGTGAGGAGTCTGATTCTGGGTCTGAGTTGGAGTCTCAGTCGGGGGAAGACAACAATGAGGGATACAAGTACAAATACAGAGTGCGAAGGCGACAGCCTGTTGTGAAGGAATCAGCTGTTAAGATTTGGTCGTTTTAGTTAGGTTGTTTCGTTTTGGATCATAGAGCAAATCATACATATGGCTACCCGTGCTTACGTGCGTTCCTTTCCCTCTGATGTATCATCGTCCAATTCATGTTTTCATGTATACTTCTATTCTTTGTCCGCGTTTGATCGGCCTCTATGCAGAAAGAGAGCTTGGTCAAGTTCTGTGACAATATCTCCATTTCGATCAAGTTTGTTCAGCTCGGTAGCCTGAGACCCTACAATCGCGTTTTCGGGGATCTGCATCGATCACCAGTTGTATTTGCAGATCCACAAGGTCTCGGGGTTGTTTGTCATTTGTTCTGAGGTTGATAAATTGGAGCCTATGCAGAAGCTGTAACTTGATTTTGTACCTGAAGTAGCATTGCTAGTAATCAGATCCAATTCGCGCTCGCTCATTGATTATGGTAGATCCTACTACATATTTTACATGCGATGTAAACTTCACACCTTGACACGGATTCCATGCCTGCCTGAATTTATCTTGAACCCTCGCACTCGGCGAATTCTACAGATCATCTAGCTACTAGTGATTGTACAAAAACAGATAAAGGATCAAAATCTGCCTATATAGTACCTGAGTTTACAAAGCTCACTCGGGCTTTAGCTATGCAACCCATTTATCAGTCTGCTAAATTTATGTAATGCTGATATCAAAACCGTCACCAGCACAAACCTGACCTTGTACTTGCCACATGGCAATGGCCCACATCATTAGTCAAATGCAATCAGATTAAATGTTTGCCAACGGAATGGCTGCAATAAGGGCCTTGATTTCACCGTCACCGTCTTGTCTTGAAACTGAATGGAATCATGTTGGTAGTGTTGCCAAGAAAATCTTCATCTTGATATAGACATTTTCTATCTTTCCAAAATCTTGATCAAAATTTGAATCATGATACTATCAAATCACTATGGCACTGTGGATATTGTTACTTACAAAGTCCAGGGAAGCCAACTCAAAAGCAAGCCATGTTTTTCAAAGGTTGGTGTGAAATGGATAGTCAAGGGTCAAAGGGTTATTGCTGGTCAAAGCACAATTGTTATGACCTTTGAAAAACTTGGCTTGCATCGGGCTGGCTTCCCTGGACTTCGCCTCCTGTGTTGAAACTGTGAGTCATTTCTTGGCAGCAACACAAACATGATACTGTCACAACCAAGTGACCATCTATCTTCTGGAACACAAGGTTACATGCCTCAACTGGTTGGTTTTGACTTATGTATTTACAGAAGAACAATATAAATACTGGCTTCTTTCAATGTATCACTATCACCTACACATTCATTTACAGTTTTTCTTGTCTTAAATCTCTTTCGTTTAATTCTACAACACTCATTTTTCAATTCAAATATGTTTTCCTCAGCCGTGAGTAATTTTGTATAAGTGCAGTGTCTTCAAGTCTGGCTGCTTTGAATTGACATTTTATTATACTACATAGATTTTTGTCACTCTGCTGCTATTCAGAGAAATCTCTGCGATTCCCACTACAAAAATTACGAGTATTATTCCAAATGATGCTGCACGCATTGCATTTGATGAGGAAACTGGGCATTACATTGCCTTTGACAAAGAGCATAAAATCCTTGGGCACTTTATTCCTCACAAACAGGATATCAGTCACAATAAAAGAGATTCTGACTGCGCTCTTCTGAGTGTAGAAGAGGCTCAAAAATGCAAGTTCCAGTAACAAGTTTTGAATATGTGCTAATTTCTTATTTAGTGCCAGCATGGAACAATATTGTCAAAGCTTTTGATGATGCTTTTGGAACAGGCTCTCATGAAATTAAGACCAATAATCCGGATTTTCCAGATTCCCCAGCTTTGGTTTGTGTCCAGCCTGAGACTATCCAACTTTCATTTACTGGAGATCCCACATGCTCAACCAACTATGATGTGGTAAACGGAGTCTTGCAAAGTGATGGTCAAGTTCAAATCCAGGTACAAAATGGTTTCACTGCCTCCACTGAGCTAACTGTTATGCGTATGTTGTCTTGTCGCATTTATTGATCTTACTGAACATAATGTTTTTCTCTCAACAGAAGAGTCAACCATTGGTGTGGATTCTACTACAAGTGTTGAGGTTGGGATACCTGAAATAGCAGAAGTCACTCAATCATTTACTTTGTCCACATCATTGACAAACAGCAATGCCCAAGGGTAATTTTACCTTCCACTATATTATGAATTTTTGCTAGACTCATCAAATGCAGGACCACTGCTTCTTATGGCAGTATTACCACAAATCAAATTACCTATGATGTTGCAAAAGGACAGAATTGTACTGCAACTGTTGCAGCTCAAACATGTACATTGCAGGCTACAGGAACAGTAAACTACTATGCTTCTGGGTGGATATGGTTTGTATACAAAAAGAAAGTACAGGGCCATTGGAACTGTAAGTTCTGCTAAAATTTCTGTGATGCTGCCTTGACTCGCTTTATTTTATGATAGGGGCTTACAATATGAATGCTATCATTCCCAACAGACAAGATCTTTCTAGTCAGATGCACCTCACTGGATCTGTCAAAGCTGAAAATCATCTCTCCTATAATAGCACTTGTTCCTGAAGATGATTGTTTAGTAGATCTACTCTATGTATTTTATATACATGTATACAAGGAAATGGATGATTTAGACCCCCAACACCAATTAAAAGCCAATATACATTTTCATTTTTCTTTGATCATTAATATTCATTTGCTTTCTTGATTTGCAGACATTTATCAGTATATGTCCCTCTTAGTCCCTATTAGTGATGGATAGACTCAACTCAGACTTTTTCCACGACTCTAAAAGACTCAGCATTTTGTGGATCCAGACAACTTCTGAATGATACTTAAGAGAGCTCATTTTTGTAGATCTATCTGATGAAGTAGTCCTGTAGTAGCCGCGTCGGTTTTAGAGGCCAGCAGCTTATTATGTAAGATCATATATACACACGCGAGTGTCAAGTATATATCGTCAGTCTGCCTAGGGGAGACTACTGATGAAGGTAGCCCCAATATACAGTGGTGCCCGAAAATAACCGAACGGTGGGAAAAATTTTCTTGTCCCTTCCGAGTTCTGTGTTTATGAAGAGACTTACATATGTCACGATGGAACAAAGTATGCATCTAGTAGATGCTTGCCATATACTTGAAATTAATAAATCTTCATTTCAAAATCACTGTGTGTCTTGTCTACTTTTATACACTGTTCGGTTATTTTTGGGCACCACTGTAAATGGCTCTTCTGCTCTGTGCCCAGAAAGAAGACTTTGGCCCTTATTAGGTTTAGCTCTAAATCAATCTTATAATGGAACAAAAATACCAAAG
This sequence comes from Stygiomarasmius scandens, assembly GCA_037954225.1. Classification (NCBI taxonomy): domain Eukaryota; kingdom Fungi; phylum Basidiomycota; class Agaricomycetes; order Agaricales; family Campanellaceae; genus Stygiomarasmius; species Stygiomarasmius scandens. The sequence continues at coordinate 38,233 of JBANRG010000136.1, read as the reverse complement.
CTGGAGGAAATTCAATGGTGGGCAAATGATTTTAAATGACTTAATCATTTGCCATCACTAGTCCCTATCACTGTTGCTATATCCTTGCCAACTCCACTCTTTGTGACACCTACACTCAAGAGTTCCAGTGTCTACATCCCAAATGCTAACAGTCTTATCAATGGACTGTAATTGAGGCATCAGTCCGAAAAAACTTTGCTATCCAAGTGCTTCATATGGAGCTTCTATCGGGAAGTGTTATTGGATTAGGAATCAGACTTCTGGATACTAACAGATTGCTGTTGGCACGAGGTTTGTCAAACATGAGCTGTAAGAAGACTGTTGAGCGATTCATTGATGTTTAGAAATTTCAAGAAGCATATCTTTCCTTGAAATTTTTGTCTCTTTCTATCAAATAATATCATCTATCTCTGCAGTGCAAGCATAAAGTTAAATTCTTATAACCAAAGTTTTCGACGTGCTCTTACGTGTTTCTATAGAAAAAAAAAACATGATTCCGGTGCTGAAATTCAAAATTTGAACGGCTCGATGTCAGAAAGTATCTCAGTAATAGATTATTAGATATTAACAGGCCATCACTGTCGCTGAGGCGCCGCTCAAACGAATGAGCGCTCGGCACGCCCAAGAAGCGGAGCGTCGAATCACGTCATCCTTGTTTCTTACACCGAATTATTGTTATTTCACAGCTCTTACAACAGCACTACCCGTAACATTGCCCTCTTCTGTGACTGTCAATGGAATCCGGAGGGTGGGGCAGTGGTTACGAGTCAGGTCAGATCTTCAATAATACCGTATTTCCAGACATCATCCTTAATCAATTAAAAGAAGTGGGCCATCGGCCCATCGCTGCGCGTGGCAAATACGAGGCCGTGAAGTCGTACATAGCCGTAAAAAGTTTAACGTTTGATGGCTGTAAGCCGTGTGAAATAATGTCATCCCGATGGATTTTAAACTAATGCCGTGCCGTGAACACCTGTTCAATAAATGGAGATAATGCTAAATGGAGATGTCCTTGAGACCTTCGTAAACTCGGCCTCATAACTGTACCCTTTCAAGTTTCTGTTTAACCCGACGCGAATCCGTTCTTCCTTCATGCTTCGAGTTCGACGAATATGATTACTACACAAGACGATCGCGATGACGGGCAAAATGGACATGGGCGCGAGTCAAATCCTGGGCATAGCTGGCAAACCAGAAGAGGACGTTGACTGATCCAACTCAAATCCGGCTTCGCGTTTTATTTCGTTGATTCTGTGAGGGACTCCGGTCCAATTGTTAGATGCGCGGGTGAATGTTAGTTGCACCTGTTCCTTGCGTCTAAACCGCCGTGATTGACGTGTTTCCATCTATTCTTTGCCTCACAAGCAGCTCAGAGCATCCCATTCAATAATAGACCACCGAGAACGGTCGTTGCTTCCTCCGTCTCGATTATGGTCTAACCTTTCGCATTCTTTAAGGATCGCCTGCTTTCGTCCTCACTCTCTCTTATGAAACCAAACTATTTATCACCGGCCTCCCCTGGTAACATTGCTCTCTTCAGCGAGTTCCACGAAGCGACACCTGACATTGTTTGCCGAAGGTCAGGTGAAGTTTTTGCATCCCAAACACTCCAAGCAGTCGTTCTATCATCTTCCTGATTCCAAAGCTCAACCTTGAAACTCAGTCAACTGACATGCTACTTTGCCTTTACTCAACATAACCACACACCCTCTGGGCCCTTTTCGGACGCAGAAACGAAATTTGCTCTTGGGAAGTTGGGGCTACTGCAATGGAGCCGGTGCAAATATTTGATCCTCTCCTTCCAACCTCTGCGTATGACGGAAGATGTGCGAAATCAGGCATGAATACCGGTCCAATCCAAATGCAGCACGAAGCTGTAAATCGGAGCTGACGAACCAGAAAGGGAGGTTTGACGCGGATATTAGTGGAAAGCAGTTGGGTATACGCGGACAGGTGATTGTTCTATTCTCGGTCTACTGTTCTCCCCTTCCATAAGGACATTCTCTGACTCCCGCTCTTGCTCCATGTGTAGGAAGGCCTTATATCTATTTTGATACCCCTACCTCTTCGTATCATGAGTGTCCGCAACACCGCTGTGTCTTCGTCTTTTCATTTTCGACAACAGCGCCCAAAAACGAGAACCGAATCGCGCCCACGTCAGTGGCAAATGATGCTATTGGCTCTGCAGCGTTTAATCTTTTGTTAGCTGTTGCTGGTTCGAGACATTTTGTGGGGGATCGGGGATGAGAAGTCTGAGTCAGAGTCTCAGTTGGAGGAGAACGATGGTGAGACAAGTTATAGGTAAAAATATAGAGTGCGAAGACAACAGCCTGTTGTTAGGGACTCGGCAATTAAGATTTGGGCGTTCTAACTGGGTCCTTTTGCTTCAGATCATAGGAAAACGTGTTTGAAAAATCATATATATGGCTACTCGTGTTTATGTGGGACCTTTTTCTATAATCATGTAATTCATGTTTTCATATGCCATATTTCTGTTCTTTGTTTGATCGGCTTCTATGCAGAAGGAAAATGTTGATGTCGAATTCGTCCTTTTTAGAGAGCAGGATAATGATGGCAATACGCTTTGGTCTTGAGTAACGATATACTTCAAGTCTGCCCAGTTTGTCCCTTGGAGCAGAATCCAATGGCATGAACTTTGCTACATCGTCTTTTCCTGTTTTACCCATCCAAACCCTTTGACATCATTCAAACTAGGAACTGCAATATATACCACGTTTTCGGGGATCCGCACCGAGTTGCATATGAACAGCTGTAAAGTTCGCAGATCTGCAAGAGTTTCCAATGGCTAGGATCCGGATACCTCTCGGGACTTGTCCATCACTTACTCCGAGGCTAATAAATTGGGGCCTGTGCAGGGACTTTGACTTGATTTTGTACCTGTGGTACTAATAGTGCAGTCACTAGTACCGCGGCCGGCATTATCAAAACTCTACTAAGGTTGAAAAATTGGTCAACTTGATCTTGTACCTGACGCGGTACTGGTAGTGTCAATACTAGTGTACCGCTGCCAACACTACCGATGCTATTGTAACCCGCCTTCGCCAGTGCCGGACTAGTACTTGCTACCAGAAACAGAAAAGGCCCGGGTCCCTCCAATTCCAATTCCGAAGTTAACCTAGCGCCCAATATCTTCCGTTTCCACTCGTTGACCGAGATATTTCGAGGCTCTCCTATACTAGTTGTAGCATCAGCGATACTATGACAACCAGAAGTATGGAACTAGTATAGAACACGGAATACGAACAAGTACGTATTCTTTAAGTGATGCAGATGTATATCCGCAAGTATATTTTTTATCAAAAAATCGGACCGACCGCCATCCATGTACCTTATTTTCCCTTCATGTGCTACTTATGACCTCTGGCAGTTCTCCAGTGGGACCACGTTGTGCGTCTATCGAGATATCTGCTGATGGAAGAAACTTGCGTGTTCCCGTGAACTTTTGATAAAGGACCCGTGCTCCAAGTCGGGGATATGGGAGTCTAGTCTGGTGAGGATTCAAGCAAGACTGTTGAATATCGAAAAGGTTGATCGGAACTGAGAATTCGGGTTTTCTCGGTCTTTAGTACACGGTAAAGCATCAGTACTCTGATTTCGCCTATAGCCTGAGGTAGAGGCTCATACGTTGCAGTTACCGAGGCATTCTCCGACACTATTTCCTGATTTGTTGCTCTTCCATTGGCTGTCGTAGCCGCACTTTATGTAAACCTCTAATACTCCATTAGACGATGATTGCTTTCAGTTGCTTCGGCATTCAAACTCATCAACTTCCTTAGTTGAACCAAGAAAACTCGGGCACATGCTTTGACGAGGCAGTGGTAGTGGAACTTGACCTATGGACGATACCTAGCGTTTCAAATGTGTACTAAACACGGCTTCTAGAGGAGTAAGCACTTGGACTCCATAGAAGCAGGTTTCAGAATGAGAAATGTGAAGCTCTGTCGTATTGTGCACTTTTTACTCAAGCGGGATAATCACTGTCTTCTCAGTTCTGTCGATATTTAAAAAGTTCGCCGATTGTGGCTGCGCGCAAACAATAGTTAAGTAATCGTTGAGTAATCGGCATGCTCTTCATTTGGCCCGAGCAACCCGAAGGCAATCTTCAGAAATTATTACGTGTCTAGTAAGGCCACGTTGTATATCCGGCTATCTGTTTGAAATGCATAGTTACTCAAGCGTTAATCATCCTAGTCTAACAACGACTTTGATAAGTCCTATAATAATGATTGCAGACCTTGGTGCTCCGAGTCATGATGCCGGATCATAATCAGTATTTTTCCTGGTCAAAGATCTTTGAAGATTACGCTTAAACCAAGTAGACCGACGCGACAAAGACATTATAACAAAAAAAGTGTTTCACCAAGACTTTTCATACTTAACACGTTCAAACCCTATCTAAAAGACTGCTAGAGTATCATCTTTGTATATGAATCTTATCGATTGGTCGAAGGTGCTCGGAAAATCAGGAACGAGTTTGCGTTGAATCCTCTATCTACAGTGCACAGCATCACGAAACGAATTGACGCCAAGGCAACCGAAAGTTGGGTGTATCCTGGTGCAATGTTGACAGAGACAAGAATCTTCTGTGCTCAGGGCGGGCCAGTTCTTAATATTTAGTGTCGTGCGGTAATAAACCTGCCCACACTTATGGCATACTTATTTGGAATTATCTGATTGATTCCCTCCATGTTTAGGTAACAACTTGAAGGTCAACAGCGGTCACAAAGCAATTGACGTCTCATTCCCAATCGATTAAGCGCGTCACATCTGCATTATCATTTAAGTTTGGTTTCACTTGAGAACTCAAACACAGTAAGAATTAGTAAAAACAAAGAGTACCCAACTGTTTTTCGTGGCTATGCAAGCTGGAGGCGATATTACCCTTTTTATCCGCATTATCTCACTTTACTGAAATGCGTACTTCACTTCCTTGCCAATGTGTGTAGAGCTCTGTGTTTGCGGAAAAAAACCAGAAGTACTAACGTTGCACATGCGGGCACCAAGGAGACCTATCAAAGCTAACATGGTTTTGCAATCAAGTGACGGTTTTCAATTGGGTGCCCATAGTACCAACCCGACATCTTTCAGTGATGCTTTTCCCGACGCTGGTTCTATAATAATGACAGATGAAATGGTACATGTGATGGAATCTTCAGATACTGTTTTGCTGCTTCTAAAGCTCATGCACCGCCAAAAGGTGGCTAAGTCAGATGAGATTGCCTTGAATACTTTCATAAGGCTCGTGGAAGTAGCCGCAAGATATCTAGTATTCTCTGATGAAATTATGCAATGGCAGGAACTTTGCTACTCCGTCACATTTCTGCTCGTATCTGACTTTCGCAGAGCCTCAGCACGGGAAAGTCCGTTGGAAATATTCATCTATGCCGCTATACACGGCTACGACGACGTACAGGAACGAGCTGCGCCCGGTACGCTAGATCTACCGCTTGAGACTACATTTTAGAAGCTCAGTTGTTACTCATCTGTCTACATTGCTTGAGTGCGTATTTTTCACCTCCCGGTTATACCCTTCCGTTTCTGGATCTCCTTCGGGCAAGTCTACGTCGATGCCGCTGCGCAGTCTTATAGTCAGCTGCCGGGATCTGCTCATGAATGCATCTATTGGACAACCTTTTTACAAATGGTGTGTGTATGAGTCCTTAATCACTAAACCGTTTCTATTCTATTTACCCGGATGTAGTAAGATGAACAATCTTCATTTCGATTTTGCAAGAAATCTCAGAGCATGTTCATATTGAGTTGATTCAAAACTCTAGGAGCTTCCTGGATGTCAACAAGTTACATCTCGGAGGTTTGATGAAGTCACCCCATCAGATCGGTGAGTCAATCCCACATCTTTTGAGGAAGCCAAGCTGAGTGAGCAACTGGACATCAAAAGAAACGGTCACTCGAGTTGAAAGACAAGCGTCAAGACAATAACTGTTCGCACAGTTTTTCCGAGCTTCAATTCTCGACAGCCGGTTTGTGCTGGCCCGGAGGCGAGAGTATGCAGAGCGCGCTGGCATAGAACCACATATCAATTCTCAGTTGGTGACAATCTTTCGACTACTAGGTCTGCTTTTCGATCCGAGTCTCTTCAGATACACGTGAATTGTAATATGCATTGAATTGTTATTTATGTAGGTGGCAGTGACTTTTCGGGATTAACTGGATCGTCTCAAACGGTGCCCTACTCGAGCATCAGTGCCAGGCTCTGCTGGCGCCACTTAGTGACGGTACTGTTTCACTCCCTTTGTTCTCCGATGGAAGAGAAAAAAAAACACCGATCACCTTTGGCGCAATTCAAGGGCTTTCTCATCTTTGTATATCTTCAGTCGAAGTTAAAATCATTTATCTCAATTAAATTCCCCTTTCTCATGCGTGTCCGTCGGAGAGCAATTCAGGTAATCGGATCACCGGTGTGATAAACTATCCTTGATTGTCGTTTGATCCATCGTTATATCTTCTCAGGACAAACAGGACAAACTAGAAATGGAAAAGGCGACAAGAAGCAAAGGCCCGAGTCTTTTTTACACCGTGAAACTCGTCTAAAAGATAGCATGGCGCCTATTTGAAGGAAGAATGACATCGGCTCCAGAAGGCGCTAGCAGGTGCGCCGCCTCATACATATATATTGGCCCTGAAATGTAAGGAGTCTCGTTTGCCCATTTAAACAGCCGTGTGGATCGCTCAATGTGCTCGAAGAGATTTCGCCTGGTGAGCAACACAACACTTGCGCGTACTTATAGATTTATCAGGGCCTCAAGCAAGTTTGAATTTTACTGATGTCGTGAACTCGATATCCCCAGATGCTATGTAAGTAACAACGCCACCATTCTCAAAATCCCTTGCCCTCTGTCTGGTTCGTGAAACGAGAACTTGACGGTATTATAAGCTCCATGAGTTCTGCAAATATATCGTGTGTATTACATTCCCATTCTTGCGCCCTGCGGAGCAGACCTACCTTTGCTAGTGTAAAAGCGGTGTACTAGAGCCACGTTTCATCTTGTCTAATTCAACTCAATTCAGTGGCATCATAGCACAACTACCCAAGCCGTACTCGAATGCGTCAATGTTGGTCACCACTCGGCGATGCTCGTTGATCTCTCATCGGTCTATAGACTCGTGTTTGCCGATGTAATCAACAAAGGTTAGCCATTCGCTCCGGTGTTATATTCTTGTACAGTCAGACGCGCCATCATTGGTGATGCGGCCCAGATATATGAGGGCTGCGAGGTTTTCACGACCTCATTCTTCACCTCATCACTGTTTCCTTTCTCGCCCTTGTTTTTACTTTATTTTATTTTTTTTCGCCCTCTTCATTTTTATTTCTATTTCTATTTATCTTTATTCCCTCGACTATCTACTAGAGAATAATGCACGGAACGAATCCTTATGCGCAGAGTGGGTGGGTCAACTCGAGCATTTCAAGTTCAGGGTCGGGTCTCCAACCATCTGTCTTTGGTGCTCTCCCTTTCATTCCCGCAAGCGGCAGCACTCCCACTATTCATCGTTTCCAATTTACATCTTTCAACCCCGACATCTGCACTTGTACTGTAGTGGGCCCCGGGTCCAAGACTTATTTTCACATCACGAATAACACACCAACTACCGGCTTCACTTTGTTTCAGAATCGCGATCAGAAAAGCTTTGCTGTCGTTGAATGGAGACAGTCTCCAGGCGCGGTCGTTGAGCTCCGCGATTTGATCAAGAAGCAGTTGGTGTCATCTTGGTTGGGCCTGTCTCAAGATAAAATGTAAATCTATATTCTTGATTGTTTTTTCATCCAGCTAATCAGGTATTTCATAGGTACAGATTCATGTCTGTGAGAGATCGACAATATGTTTGGGTTCCTCGAGAGGACCATATTGGTGTAAGTGCCTTTAAGTTTCTTTGCTGGCAAACCAAATTCAGTTGGAGACAATATACAGCTTTATACACATGGTACTGCAAATCCAGAATTATATGCCAAGGTCATCCGAGGAGAAGGATATGTCGCTTTGGATATCACCACTCACGCTATTCAACTTGGTTTGCTCGAGCCTTGTGTGGTCGCAGTCGTCTTAATGCAGTCGGGCCGCCACATTGACTGATCATACATTGCCACGTTTTCGACGCCCAATTGTCGGATTACGAGCTCCGGTTGAATGTCCTCTACACGACTTGCATTATTTATTTACTTTATTCCAAGAAACCATAGTATATGCTAATTAGTGTCTATAATAGATTCTCATTAAAGAATCCAGTATTTTTTAAAATTATGTTAAGGCTTATGGTTATTCAACAAAATTGAGCTTGACACGATGATCCTAAGTACCTTTCAAACCTTACCATAACCTCCACTCTCCAAAAACGTACTCATTCTATCCACTATGATATCAAGAGCCTCTAACCAGCGGGCCATCTCTTTGTCCAGTCTCTCCTGGGAACTACCTTGCGCAATTTTATCCAAGAATTCACGACGGCGAGGCACAGCTCGAATGGCAACCTGTCATCCAACATCGTCAACATGTTTTACAGTGGTATCTAGCAGAGACTCACGTAAACAACTGAACGAATGATGAAGGTATGATGTTGCTTCAGAACAGAGTCGTAAGACTTTCGGAAGCAAACATGTAGTTCAGCGGATTTGTCTCGTTGCATGTGTTGTAATGCTTGACAGGTGAGAGAAAGGCCCCTAATTTAAGAAGTACTTTAGCAACAGTCTTTCTTCAGGCCCGGACTAAATTGACCGAATAAGACGGACGAGGCAAGGCGTCCCGTCTCTACGAGATTCTTTGGCTTCGTTTTCAACAAGACTTTCCAATGTGTGCGAAAGGTTCTCCTTCGAGTGGTACCGATTGCGGACCCCCTTGTTGTTTTTATAAGAGCCAATTACATATTTGAGACTGAAGAAAACTAACATTGATGTTACTCTTGATATCAGCTTGCACAAAACCAAAAATCTGAGAGCCGAATAAGTCTGAGCGGGGAGAAAGGTCAGGGTATCCTGTGAAATTATAGATTCAGCACTCACCGAACATCATGGCCAGTCCATCGGATGCTTCCAAAAAGGATTTTGTTTCTACGCCATCAGTGATGGGCACATCGGCGAAAGACTGCCAACGGTCCCTTAGCAATTTGGTTCATGAATGAGAAAATGTCAAGCTGACCTTGACAATTTCAAAGTATGGTGCCATGTAGATGCTGATGGTAGTATGGGCTCAAGTCGAACACGTGTCCTCATCGAGGCGATCGATGTTGTTTTGGAAGTGATTCCCAGGCTTCATCCTACGCAAATTACAGAGGCGGGTACCGTGCACCTGCCTAATAGGCTATAACCCGTTAAAATGAGAATGTACAGCACCCATCCTCATCCCCTCTGACTTTTGAGCAGAAGGATGTCTTGCAAGTCGAGTGCACCTTCCATATCAGGAAGGTGCGGGACTCTTACTAAACTTGACACAGATGATATAGCTCCGGCATCTCCGGCACCATCTTGCTGGCAATTCAGACGAGAGCTTACACATTGCCGACGGAGTAGAATTACTTGGTAGTGGACTAATCCGGATTCTGATGGACTGACACTTGTCTAAAAATCTGAAACTCGTTCATCCCGAGACGCTGCGGAGTAAGTATCTCGCAGTCCATTGAGCAAGCTACTTTCATTGCCTACTATAATCTCTCACCACATCTTCTGCGTGTTTCTCGGCTTTTTGGCTTGTACAACGGTCAAGCTGACCAGCTCATCGGGTTTCGTCAAGTTGAGTTTGAACTCTTAAATTACTACGTAATAAAGGTCACTTCGGATTTATATGCTACTTAACCGGAATATTTATCCAAATACTTAACCGACAGGCCGAGTAACTCAGAAGGTCAGGGCAGAAAACTTGCCTTTCCTTCAAGCACAAATGGACTTAGAATGGTTCAATGTACCTCTTGAGTGTGCATTTTGGTAGATATAGCCCTTTATCAGGAGTTGTTGACCATTCTTACATTCTTCAAGCCGAGTTTCAGGGTCGAGATATTTAAGCGAGTCGGTCTCGGTTTAATGTGAAAACCCGAAAAATGGCCGTTGCTAAACCTAAGTATGAATCAGTGGGAGGAGGAGGAGGAGGAGTATATTAACCGGACTTGTCTCAAGATCTGGACGCCGGGTCCGGGAAGCATCCCGATGTGCAGCTCGTACATCATCGTTCCCGGGACCCCTCACCCCAGATACAGACGAGCTTCCCAGCTAGATTGACGTGAGAGCCTATACCCAGTAGGAAGTCCGGAGTTTTCAGGGTTTTCAATGATTTTTGACAATTAAAATAGGAGTTAAGAGTCGGATCTTGGACAGAACCAATAAAATAACATTGATCCAGGTGACGACAAGCCAATTTGGTCCATCACAGAATAATCCAAAATATAGTGCTGCCATGAATGGGAACAATGACCACTCAATTCCATGCAATGGAGACCCATGGCCATGACCTATGCCAGCGTGCGGCATTTGTGCTTTGATTGCCATTGAATTTCCATACATGACCATGTTTTTTTTTTCTGTAATAGACTCCTCTGGTTCGGTGATGCCCTTACGTGTAGTCATGTTTGTTCAAGTTGATTAATGCCGATAAGCAGAATTGCCGGTGAGCTTGCTATCTGTCACTTGTTCGGCCTGACATCCTTGTCCAAGCTAAGAAAAGCCGGGAAGGAAATTTAGATAACAAGCCTACAATGAAGTTCTCACCTATAAATGATACCTTTTTGAGAAAGACCTTTGCGGCCAGGTGCCTCCACTCGTAAAATTGTATGCGGTATCAGGGTAGTTAATTGATCGTCTCTATTTCACCGCAAGGAATCCGAATCATAGTTGATATTGTATTACTCACCTTGTGGTTTATATCCCGATTTGGCCACTTCTTATCTTACCTTGACGCAGAATGCGAAATGTTTAAAATGAACTCGCTTTCCATGGGCTTCTGTACCCCAAGACCAAAATGGGTCTAGTTTCACTCTTTGGGTTAGTGTGTAGCTGCATTCTTTATTACATCTACTCTCGCTCTCACTCTCAATATCCGCTCCCTCCTGGTCCCAAGCGTTTTCCTATCATAGGAAATTGGAAGACTCTAAGCAAGATCAATGAACCCCTTTGCCTGGCATATGCGAAGTGGGCCAAAGAGTACGGGGAGGTCTTCTATCTTGAGGTGTTTGGGGAGTCCGTAGTTGTTGTCAACTCCGCCAAAGCTGTGAATGAGATCTTCGAGAGGAGATCGGTGAACTACTCAGATAGACCGCGTGAGCTTTATCCCGCTTTTTTGTTGATTTCACGCTACTGAATTCGAGATCAAGAGATGTATATGGCGAATGAGTTGATGAAGTTTGTGATTTCTCTCTTATATACTATGTCGTGCAGTTTATGTCGGCAATTTTTAGGTGGGCCTGGGACTTCGGTCGTAAGTGGTACTTACTGGCAAATATCTTGTTTTAACACAAATGTAGACATGAGGTATTCTGAGGGGTGGAGGCAAGGGATATTATCTGATATTCAAACTTTTCCTGATTGATTTGTATGTAGACTGCATCGCAAGACCTTTCATCAATACTTCCAGCAGCGCCAAGTACCCGAATTGTATCCCATCCAGAGGGAGTCAGCCTCACTCTTCTTGAAGAAACTTATAGAATCTCCAGAAGATTTTCTTGACCACGTCCGGCAGTAAGGTCATGAATTCTCTGGTTTAATTTAAGTTCAACAAGTTCTCGTTACTAGCCACGCAGGGTCTATCATTTTAAAGGCAGTATACGGACACAGGATGAATTACAAAAATGATCATTATGTCTACCTTGCAGATCGAGCCGTCAGAACTTTATCCGAGGCGATGGACAGCTCTTTCCTTGTGGATTATCTTCCCATACTATCTTATATCCCATGTGCGTTTTGATTTCGAAATTTGGTTGCATTGTTTATATAAATATTACTAGCATGGTTCCCTGGCGCATCATTCAAGAGGAAGGCCAAGATCTGGGCCGAGTATTCCTTGGAAGCGGTAAATGGCCCTTGGGTGGATCTCAAGGAAAAATACGTCAGTTGTATATTTCGCGCTTAGCTTGGATTTGTGTGACTCATGGTTCTCTATAGGAAACCGGCATAGGTGTACCTTGTTTTGCCATCGATAACTTAGATAAATATAAAGGCTCAAAAGAAATGGAGGAAGTCATCAAGAATTGCAGTGGCCTCGCTTTCGTCGGTAAGTGCGTTACGAATTTATACTCTCCCCATTGCCTATCTTGATTCTTCAGCTGGCGCGGACACAGTAAGCTTTCAGCATTCGGATAAAGCATAATACTCAGTCCTCTTTTTCCGCAGACTGTTTCCGTCATCTCCTCCGCCATTCTGGCACTACTCCTTCACCCCGAAATCCAAGCCAAAGCCCAAGCAGAGATAGACGCAGTCGTGGGAACCTCCAGACTTCCAGATTTCGAAGACCGCGGTAAATTGCCTTACCTTGAAGCCATCTTGACAGAAACTTTGCGCTGGATCCCTGTTCTTCCATTGTGTAAATCCCTTTCTTTGATTCTATCTCGTAGTAGTACCGAAGGGTTGTTCATAGCACTTCCCCATAGGTCTATCAAGGATGACATATACGAAGGATATTTCATTCCGGGAGGTGAGTGTAATATACTTATACTCAACATATAGCTGGAATGTGCTTCATTCAGGATCGACAGTAGTTGGAAATACCTGGTAAGTCTGTTTGAACTAATCTTGATCTCATTAGATGCATGCTAATGGCCCCTGGAGGAATATTCTTCACGACCCCAAGACATATCCGGACCCGTTTAGTTTCAAGCCCGAGCGCTTCTTACCGCAAGATGGTAAAGAGCTTCCACTGAATCCTGCATTAGTTGCCTTTGGGTTTGGAAGGCGGTGAGTATTTGTCGACGATAATCACCGGTCCCTGAGAACTTAAACTCTTTTCTATAGTATCTGCCCTGGACGCTATTTCGGCCTCAGCTCTGCTTGGCTTGCCATAGCGTCTCTGATTGCCACCTGCCATCTCAAGAAGGCGGTCGGCAAGAACGGTAAAGAAATCGAGCCCGTTGTGGACTACTTCGGGGGATTTATTTGGTACGCATTATATTCCAAATTTCTTAGCGGAACTTTTTTATGCTGAGATACGTAAAATGAATACTCAATGTATTGTCAAGCTTGTCAACGAGTCACTGAATAGAATTGACAAACCTGCGATCCTAATCATTGCAATCCTGATTGGAATCCTGAAAAGGAACAAGCCGAAGGATGACCCCAATGGGTATCGTGCAATTGCCCTAGAAAGCTGCATGTTAAAATTCATAACGTTGCTCTTCCTAGCCAGACTCCTTCGATGGGCAGAGTCTCGAGGCCTCATCCCACCATCACAGAACGGATTCAGAAAAGGATACCGCACCAACAACAATGCATTTATCCTGCGCGCCGCAATGGAAAAAGCGAAGTCGATGGGGAAGACGCTCTGGGTCGCCAGTGTGGATATATCAAATGCATTCCCATCGGTACATCGCGCGACTTTATGGACAAAGCTATGGCGCATGGGCGCAGGGGGCAAGATCTTTGACTGGCTCCGCATGATCTACCGCTCGATGACTTATAGAATCCGCCACGGTGACCAGGTCTCCGAAGAATTCAAATCTCTTATGGGAATCCTTGCCGGCGACACACTTTCCCCCCTACTATGGATACTTTACTTCGCCGACTTTCACATACCAACTAGTAACAATGATATCTTACTCAATGGTACACCTATATCTCACCTTGAACAAGCGGATGATTTGCTCCTACTAGCCCTGTCCCCCCAAGATCTCCAGCGCAAGATGGATATATTCTACAGGTGGTGCCAACGTAACTTCATGGTTATAAATGCAATCAAATCGAACATTGGAATTCACGGCAGGAGGCCGCGTACTACACCAACTTTCTTCTTCGCGTCAGAACAGGTTCAGATTGTGGATCAGTACACCTATGTCGGAATGTCCTTCCATTGTGGTGATTTCACATCTTTCCAGCGAGTAATTGCCCCACACTACACAACCAAGGCAGCAAAGGCCCGCACTGTTGCCCACGGTGTGCTCCATATTGAATCTATGATAGGCTGCCTGCCTGTGGACGAGGGAAGGATATTATACATGGGCTGTATTGATCCCCACCTGACCTATGGCTGTGAAGTCTCTCTCGACACCAGTCCCACACATGCAAAGTCCTTGAATGACGTACAGACCAATTTTCTCCGGCGTCTGTTAGGTATGTCAAGGCGCTCTGTCATAGCAGCTCTGTACACGGAAACAGGAGTCACACCTATACTCTATCGTCGCCTCGAGCTTGCGTTGCGTTACTTCCTCTATGCCCTTCTACGACCAACAGACACTTACGTCCATGCTGCCATAATGGAGAGCATCCAGCTCTGCCGAAATGGGCATCAATCATGGTTCTCGGATCTGTTGGAGGTTCTGAAGAAGACGGTCCCACGTTCAATTCTCCCTATCCCCCATCTCGAAAGCTTTCTGAACGCTGAATCAACGTCAGATTTCCACGAGAAAGTACGCAAGGGAGTATCGGCCTGGGTCGAGGAAGAAATCACGGACAAAGCACGCAAACTGTACCTACTACAAGCCAGGAAAGAGCCAAACGAGAAAGGGAACAATTATACTTACAAGACAATGTGTATGCGTCAATACCTTGAAGCTATTAAGCATCCAAGGCACAGGAAAGCATTCACTAAAATCTTGTGTAGTGATCACCCTCTCGCTGTCGAACGACTCCGCTGGACGGATAACCACAGAGTGTATGTACCGTATGAGGAACGACTATGCCGTTTTTGCTTTATACAGGTCGAAACACCGGAGCACGCATTACTGGCCTGCAAACACGTACCTCTGGTGGAACTAAGGGATGACTACTTCTCTGCCTTCTACAGCATGTACCCGACTGCCCCCAGCTTTGAGTGCGAGGAGACTGCAATTACTTTCCTCGGTAATTTGCTATCCTGCAAACCGGTATTCCCTCTAACAGCAAAATACATTTTCGATGTCCTCTGCTTATACGAGTCAACACCTCTGTACGTGCCTCCAGCTTATCGACGGTAATGGACACCCTACTGGTATTAGTGAGTAGATACAGTAGATAGGCAAGATGATAGTTAGTATTACTTTGTAGCTCCTGTATCCATGGCGGCCCTTCATCTCGGTGCGAATCTACGTTGGACTATGGGCCATCAGCTCGTTCGTATGGTGACGTTGGGTCCCGGGAACAATGATGTATGCTGCACATCTAGGTGCTTCCCGGAAGCCGGCGTTCAGTTCTTGGACCTTGTCCGGTTAATAAACTCTTCCTTCCTTCCTTCCCCAATAATTCTTTCTAGTCACCCTGCACCTTACAAGTGTACCTTTGTTCCCCGTTCTTCTGAAGCCTTGAAACTCATGAAAATTGGCTACGAGAATAATTCCTAGAGGAGTAACTGAGCATTATTTCAAAAAATCACTTTAGGCAACCCCTATGTAGAAAGCTTCTTGCAGCATTTAACCCGGCTTGCTTCACATACCAAGTGCATTATTATAATTCTAAGTGGATTCCAAGAATTTAAGAGGATCCAGGATGAGGAAACCATCGTTTAAAACAAGGCAAAAACTAGATTTTTGAGACCGGCAGCAAGATAGCACTACTCTACACCATCCAAAAAAATATGAAACTATTTTAGTAGTGTATGTGAAGGATAATCTCCAATTCTGGAGGGAATCCATTGAGATTTGTGTGCGCAGGGCTGACGCGGAATTTGGGAATGCACTTCTAGTGCACAACTAGTAATACATGATAATCTACTTACAAGTTGATGTAGTGTAGTAAGGGTTAACAGTCACTATTTGTGTTACCTGCGCTATGAGTGTTATTAGGAGTCTGTTTACTTCTTCTATTTACCTAAAGCTTTTGCATTTAACAGATCACTACTCGCGTCTGGTATTGAGCAAGTGTTCTTTATTCATGTATCTACTTAGCTTGTACAGATACACGAACTCGGGGTGACAACAGTTGGCTTATTTGATCTGTTCCGGCTGGAGTCAACAAAGTATCTCGATCAAACAACTGCATCAAGAATCATTGTTTAAAATTCTTGTAAGGACGTTACTAAATAACGGAAAGCAGGATATTATATTACGGCTGACGTTGGATTCCCAGTACAAGATGCTTAAGGACAATTCCTTTGATTCTGTAAACTTTCTCATAATGTTCTTCTGGTACAGCTTCTAAAATGTAAGCAGCCATTCAAATTTCTCTAGCTATCTTTCTAGTTAATATCACTTAAAGTTTGCTCCTATTATATGTACCCTGCACACTTTCCTAGCTTGGCCTAATATGATGTCGATAACAGTCCCGGATACCTTCCGAAATGATGTCACCGTTCTAGCAGCTTGCCAAGACTATGCTAGGCTATCAGCTTCGTCTGAGTCTGCTCTGCTCAAGTTTGTCCACTGTGACTGACAAGAATCGCAAGCTTCTTCGCCGACCATGGGAAACTTCCATACATTTGCAAAAAAAAGTACTTTGCGATTATGTATCGTGCATACAGCTATTCATAATGCTCGGGAAAGAGAAGCGACTCAAACCTCCAAATTTTGTTGCACGATAAAGGTCACAAGTCCCTGTTCTTCCAAGGGTATAAAAGCAGTGATCTCTCGGAGGTTCTTCTAGTACACCCTCGTACCTTCCAGAGATGCCTTCTGTTCTTCTTGTATTCACTTCTGCGGACAAGGACCTTAAAGGTGGTACAATTGGCTGGTACCTCCCTGAAGCTGCTCGTGTCTACAAGGTGCTCAAGGATGCTGTCGATATCGATTTTGCATCCCCAAAGGGCCCCAACCCGCCTGTAGATCCTGGTAGTGTGGAAGTAGGGTTAATCGCTTGTTCTTGCCATTATGCTGACCAGCCCTAAAACCACGACAGATGTTTTCAGAGGAAGGAGACTTCCTTGACGATTCGACTGTTATAGTTAAGCTAGCCAATGCAAAAAAACTTTCAGATGTGAAAGAACAGGACTACGATGCCATTTACTATGTGGGAGGGTATGGCCCTGTCATTGATCTCGCGGAGAATCCTGAAAGTATCAAATTGGCTTCTGTTAAGAAAGGGCTGAGTGGACTTAAACTTATAGCAGCACACGAAGGTGGGGAGTAAGGAAGAAGTGATCGTACATCACTCTGTCCTCAAGTATAAATAGTATTGAGTTAAATGAAGTAAATAAGTAACTACAAGTAATATAAAGTTATGACACATGATCCATATGACCTTATGTCGACAGTTTGATCGTAGTCAGGAATAGAATATTCCAACACTCCCCTTCAAGCGTGAATCCGTAGTTCTTTGGAGAAACGCTTGATCTTATCGGCAGAAAGTGCCTTCGTAAGCATATCAGCAAGTTGATCGTGAGTGGATACATGTTTAACTTTTATGTATCGTTGCTTTATGCGATCAGTTATAAAGTTCTTGCGAATCTCAAAGTGTTTAGTTCTTTGAGTATGTTGTTCATCAGGAGAATGGATAATTGCTAAAGTTGATTCACTATCCGTGTTAATAAGTACGGGTTCCTGATTTTCTTTTAGTATTTCAGATATGAAGCCTTTTAAGTAAATGGCTTCTTGAGAGGTGAAAGCGAGTGCGCTAAGTTCAGCCTCTGTACTTGATAAAGTTACAAGTGATCCTCGCTTACTTGACCAAGAGATAAGCGATTCGGAGAATTTAAATACATAGCCCATTATTGGTTTATTGCCATACGTTGACATACCATCAGAGTCAGCATATCCGTAAGTTGCAGTAACGTTAAGGCTCCCTAGGTTGAGCCAGTAGTTGCAAGTTCCTTTTAAGTATAAGTAACATTGTTTAGCTGCAGCGTAATGTTCTTCACTTGGATCGTTAAGGTACCTTGCTAGTTGACCAGTGCAGTATGCAATATCTGGTCTAGTGCAGTCAGCGACATATCGTAGTCCACCAACTAGTGACATAAAGTGTTTTGTTGAAGCAGCGTCCCGCTTTGGTTCGTTCTCGGGTCTAGGACTAAGATTTTGCCCAGGTAACATGGGTGTACGGCGTGCATGTAATTGGTCAAAGTTGTATCGTTTGAGGATATTCTCAATATAATGTTTCTGACGGAGTTGAATAATACGGTTATTCCTATCTCGTTGAATTTCCATACCGAGAATCCAGTGGATTTCTCCACCGTCAGTAACTTGTACATGTTGACTTAAAGCATTTACAAATGCTTGTGTAGTATTTGAGTTGATAGTACATAGAGTAATGTCGTCTACATGACATGATAGTATTAGAATGAGTTTATTTTCGTGATATCGATAAAAAACAGCATTATCGTAAGTAGACTTTGTAAGTCCTAGTGCTTTAATAAGGATATCGCATAGTTTTTCATACCATCGACGACCGGCTTGTTTAAGGCCATAAAGTGTTTTTCGTAGTTTAAGTACGTATCCTTCAGGTAAATTAGGTAGTAAGTTTCCTGGAGGGGGACGAAGGTATAGTGTTTCCTCGTCAGTAACGTTGCCGTATAGATATGCAGATTTGATATCTAATTGTGATATTTCGAAATCAAGTGTTGCTGCAAGAGCTAGTATAAATCGAGTAGAGCTCATGCGAGCAACTGGAGCAAAGACATCATTAGCGTAAAAATCGATGCCTTCACGTTGACTGAAGCCTTGTGCTACCAGTCTTGATTTTAACTTGATTTCTTTAGCAAGTTCGTACTTAGTTTTGTAGACAAATCTGGAACCAATAATGTTTGCATCAGGAGGAGGTTTAACATACTCCCAGGTTCCAAGACTTTCTAATGAGTTGAGTTCGGCTTTCATGGAATCAAACCATGAGTCGCGTAGTGGATGTTTCAGTACATCGTTGTAGGTAATTGGGTCGCCAACATTGTCAGCATAGTAAACATTAAATTCTGTCAAGAAAAATGCAATGTTTTGTTCGACTTCATCATAGAGTAAACCTCGGGCTTCACGGATCCTTGCAGATCGCCTTGGGCCTGTTGGTTCAGTAGTTTCATTTGAGTCGACGTCCATAGGTTCAGGTTCATGTTCCTGAGGTGGTTGTTGTTCAGTTATGGATTCGTCTTCAGTTTGTAGTGGTTGTTGATTAGGGGTATTCAACTCCCCTTCAATTTGCGAAGTGTTTGTAAGAAACCGCAAATTGCGTTCTACTCCAACTCTGGTTCCAAAGTATACATAATGACCCTTTGAATGGTCATCCAAGCCTAACCAAACTCCACGTTTGCCTTTGGGAGTTAGTTTGCTTTTTCTTGCTTCGTCGTATACAATGCAAGGTATACCAAAGCTGTGTAGGTTGTCTAAATTTGCGTTTACACTATAATGCTTAAAGTAAGGAGTTTGTTGTTTTAATGCAGTTTTTGGTGTTCGATTAAGTATATATATAGCGTAAAGGGCTGCGTACCACCATAAACGATTGGGTAGCTTTGCAGTATGTAAGTTTACTCGTATCAGGTTCATAATATGCTGATGTATGTTTTCAGCAACTCCATTTTGTTGAGGTGTGTCGTGTACAGTATACCTCGGTTTTGTTCCTTGTGCTTTCAAATAGTTTTTGAATGCGACTGATGTGAATACTGCATCATTGTCAGATTGTAAAAATTTAACTTTGATGCCGTATTGAGTAAATAGTTCTGTTGTGAAAGTAACCCATTGTGCATAGGCTTCGTCTTTCGTTTTAAGTGGTGCTAAGAATAACCAACGTGTACAATCGTCGACGATGGTTAACCAGTATTTAAAGCCTTCAATAGAGGCTGTTTGAAGTGGACCAAATATATCAATATGAAAATGGTCGCCAAAGTTTTTAGCTAGTTCCGAAGTGCGTTGTTTCGGAACTGGGTTTCGATGTATATTATTGACAACACAGTCCTCACATTGAGTTTCAGTCCAATCATTAATATCGGTTGTAATAATAGATTTGTCAGTTTTTAGTAAAGTTTTTAAATTTGTGTAACTCATATGACCTATTTGTTTGTGAAGTTCGAATAAACTTAGACTCGCGACGTCATCACTCAATTTTTTAGTTGTTAAAGAATATAATTTGGCGCTCTCGTGTATTACGCCAGTAAAATTGTCCTTGTCGTTACGTATGGTACATGTATGATTGTAAAAGGTAAAACTATAGTCCGCTTTCTGAGAAATACTAATCAAAGTAAACGGTAGTTTTGAGTTGTAGTAGACGTTTTTAAGAGTGATTGTTGAAGACTTACTATCGTTCTTCCCGACCTCTACCCGCATATCGCCTGCTAATCGAAGTTCTAGTTGTTCTGAGTTAGCAACAGTTAAAGTGATAGCAGGCGTAGTGTGAATGTTAAAAAGTAAATTAAGATATGGTGTACAGTGTATTGTAGCACCAGAGTCAATAATATGTGTTTGATCTTGGTCAGAGATCGCAGTAAAGGCAGGAAGAGAAATATGATGACTCACGACAGCTTCAGAGTCTTGCATTTCGACGTCGCCAGAGGAGATAGCCTGGACCCAGTCGAGTTGGGCGCTAGAAGAAACTTCTTCGATTCTAGTAGAAGAAGTCGACGTTGAAGGGCCGGCAACTGCTACGGATGCAGATTCCTTAGTTGCACTCTTGTTCTGGCGAGTGATTCCCTTCTTCTTCATAGCAGCTTTGGACTTTTCAGTCCAGGGCTTAGGGCAAGTTGGGGTCGTATGACCCGTCTCGTTGCAGTTAAAGCACTTCCGTTTATCCGAATCAGAAGGCTTTTTGTTTGAGTAAGGAGCAGCCGCGTTAGCACGTGCTTCCTTTGTCTTCTCGGATCTGTCAACGCCCTTGTCACCAGGTCCTTTTCCTCCCTTCTTGTGGGAAGAGGTCGACGATGAGTTGGTACGAGAGTGAATAGCTCGGTAGCTATTGAATTCATTTCGAAGTTCATCAACCAGGGTCTCTGGGACAAAGATAGCAGCTTCCCCTGATTTGGTAGCAGCTTTCACGGATGCTTCGTATGCAGTACGTACGTGATGGTACTGTGGGGGAATAATGCCAACGAGGGCGGAGTAGAAAACTTGTTGGGAAGCATCAATATCCTTCGCCTTGATGGAGGCAAAGAGATCGGTGGCTTCATCAAGAAGTTTGTCGAATTCCCAGACGGGTCTTCGAAGGTTGAATAGTCTCCATAACTCATTTGAGTCGTGGACAGTAGTTTGGGGGTCAAAGCGGGCTTTTAGTTTATTGATAAGTTCGATCCCGTCTCTTTCGTCGAGGTAGTGGATCATGATCTTGTCGTCGATTTTACCTGTTATGACGTTCAAACAGGCATGTTTGACAGTATTCCCCGGAGGGAGCCCAGAGCTTTTGTAGTGTTGGTAGCGGATTACATTTATCGCAGCCTGAACACGATAAAGCCATATTTTCCAGTTGTCTTTGCCCGTGAGAGTAGTCACAGAGTCAAAGGCTTTGTTGATGTCGGTTAAGGACATCACATAGTTGGGGTTAGTTGGACCTTCGGACCTAACGTTAGACGACGAAATAGAATGACCGTCGTCAGAAGGAGGATTCGCAGGAGGGGCAGAAGTATTCTGCACTGGAGTGGGAGGAGCAGGAGTAGGAACAGCAGCAGGAGCAGGAGAAGGGGCAGGGCCTTCGGGGTTCTGAGTAAAAGTTTCAGGTTCACCAGTTTGGGACATATCGAAGATAGGTGATAGTGGGAGAGCAAGGGGTGATAGGATCTGAGGTTGTGGTTGGGAAGTAGATGATACTGGTGGAGTATGAGTTTGGGTAGGGGTTTGAGTTCCTGAGGCAGGAGTACGAGATCGACGACCAGAAGGTAGTGAAGTAGATCGACGAGTAGGAGGTAGTGAGATATCTGGAGCAGGACCTTGGGATCGTGTGTGACGATCAGTCATATACTAGTTTTTGGGATCAAGATCAAGAGAGAACACAAGTAGTGGCCAAGTTATATCAGGTTTATAGTGGGTAGCTGGGGACCGTAACCTGTTAAGAAAGGGCTGAGTGGACTTAAACTTATAGCAGCACACGAAGGTGGGGAGTAAGGAAGAAGTGATCGTACATCACTCTGTCCTCAAGTATAAATAGTATTGAGTTAAATGAAGTAAATAAGTAACTACAAGTAATATAAAGTTATGACACATGATCCATATGACCTTATGTCGACAGTTTGATCGTAGTCAGGAATAGAATATTCCAACAGCTTCTGAGGTTGGTTTTTGAATAATATTTCTCTATCGAGGCTGTTGCTAACGCGTACTGGTAGTTCTACCAAGCTGGCAAGATTACAGCTTCTCTGTGCAATGGTACAGCGTAAGTGTCACGGCGTTATGTGTTCGAATCTCAACTTTCATCTGATGTCACTGATAGTGCACTTCTCAATGCCGTCGATAAAGGGGGAAAACCTATCTTGAGTGGAAGAAAAGCCACTGCGATTTCAAACGTTGAAGTGGATTTGCTCAACGGGAGAGACGTAAGTCACTGTACTACAAAGACGCCACATCTTATCTCACGATGAATTCGAAACTCAGCTCATCCCGTTTTTGGTTGAAGATAAAATAAGATCTCTGGGCGTATACGAGAAGGCTCCGGAGCCTTGGGGAGTAAGTATCTCGCCCCCTCGAGACCTTCATTTCGCTGACCTATGACGTATGACTTCAACGTCAAAAGTCTTGCGTTGTTGTCGATGGACAGCTCATTACTGGACAGAACCCGACATCAGCCCCCGCACTTGGAGAAGCTATATTGCAGTCTCTAAAAGAATGAACTATTCTGGGAGTTATTATCTATCAATACTCTTGAACAAGCGTATACAAATATAGATTGTTTTTCAAGTTGCTCCAACAAAGTAAATCATTACTTTCTTGTATCAGTTGATGTCCTACCGTCAGCTTGTCCATGTATGGGCAATAATCTTGGGTAAAGGTCAAAAAAGACAGGAAATATAGATTCATTCTTAGTTATGATGAACATTTGTGTTATAGTTTGGTTTTGCGTTTCGATGAGACAGGGAACGTTAGCGCTTGGATGATTAAACAGTATAACAGCGCTCTCAGCTGTACCGAATAGTCTCCAAAGTTTCTCACATGCCTCCGAAAAGACTGGATTTACTTTTGGTTCCTCAAGACTGCACAGCCAAAAGGATATCGAGCAGCATTTATCAAGCGTGAAGCCAGACCTTTTCTGCACAACTCTTGTCTTTGTGTATTGAACAGAACGCCAGAATTGGCACTACGTACACGGTGGTTTCTGTAAAAAAAAGTAAGGATTCGAGCTTATATAGCATTATGGCGAGTCAGGCTTGTAGTTTTCTCATCTGCTTTTAGATACGTATTTGTTCTCTCTAGCCTCCAAATTCCAACATGTATCATCCAAAACACCTCTCAAACCACGACTTTGACATTGCCTGCTTTATCTTCTCTTTCCTATCCTTACCGACATGTGTTATTCGACAGTCATACTCGAAATCGATCGGCTTTCCCCTCAAATTAAACCACATCTCTCCCTGCTCTCCATCAAGCCCTTTTCCGCCGCCGCCGCCAATCTCGGCTTCTTTTACTTGCCAATAAACCATATTATTTTGAACGATGTTTCCTAACATCGTTTTAGCAGAGTATTTTTTCCCACTCTGAACCTCTTTTCGATTTCTCTCCCTTTTCCCACCAACGCCAATTTCGATCCCAGGTCCTGCAGGCAGAGTCACGCCTATACTCCGCAACCCAACGCTTGATGATACTTCGGTTTGAACTGAGTAGTTTGTCATTTCCTTCTGTGAGTCTATAAGTTCTTTTGGAAAGACATCAACAACTTCCGCGTTAGGAACAGTGATATGCAGGCTAATAGCAGAGATACGTCTGCTACTGAACGCTTTAGAGACTAGCTTGACTCTGACGCGTGTAGTGGGTCCTGAGCAGCTTTTATCAATGCCGAGAGATACACAGACGAATGTATGTCCTCCGTCTGCGATTTTTACCATAAATTCGGTAGGAGGAGGCTTCGGAAAAGAACGTAATGGAATTCCATGGCCTGAGGGTGTACTAGGCAAGGATGTCCTCTCGTGTTCACCATAAAATCGGCCAGGAATGGCGGATCTCCGATCGTAATGTGGATTATGAGGTGTATGACGTATGTCAAGCTCATAAGTTGGTGGTTGAAGGAGAGAGATCAAGGCGCCTTCAGGGATGGAATATGTCGCCAGCAAAGTTCCATTCGTAAGGGGTACACCCTTTATCTCAAGATGCTGAGTACCTGGTAGAAAGCATAAGTGGGTTGGAAGAGGCGAGGTTGTAGAATGATTCGAGGTAACTCACTTGTAGGTATACCGTCGGAATCTTCAATCGCCTTCTTTAAATCCCAAACTGACTGTTTCGAGGGAGTGAGATCATAGGTTGAATAAACACCTGGGTTACGGAAATTTTCAACAAAGACTTGAACCATCTGGGGCTTGGGAAGAAAGAGTATCACTGCAGAAAACCTCTTCTTAAAAACGAAATTTCAAGCGCTCAGGGGCAGTGCAAATGGCAATTTGCGCCGAAACATCGGACATAGAGATCCAGCATTGAGCAAGTTCCTGAGGAGCCTTGTATTGGAGATTTTGAGCGTGATCTTATTCAATAGGGTACGCGTTGGAACTTTGATTGAAGTAATACTACCTCCGATACGTGAACTCATCCATTCAGCCCCTCAGCTCGAAGTTGACGTGAAGTACCATTTCAACCCTCAATGACGGCGTATTCCAGCTGAACAAGGCTGCCCCAATTGACGAAAAAGCCTAGGAACATAGCTGGTTCAAAATGTCTACGCAGGGATAGGGGCAGCAAGGCGCCCAGAGCACTGGCGTCTAGTTCGTGTCTATTCCTGGATGATAGTGCTTTCCACAGCACCGGTTTTCAAAGCACGTTTCTACTTGTTACACCGCAATATGCCACAAACATTCTTTTTTGAAAGTACCCCATGTGTAGTCGAAGTGCTTGGAGTCGTGTAACTGGCATCGCCATCAAGGATGCCTAAAGTCACTAGTCACTGATCAAGCAGCATAGTAAAGCATCCAATGCTACTGAAGTTGGGTCTAGGCTTCGGACAATTACAATACGCAGAAATCTTATTACCTGCATAATTCAGATTTCGTAAAGAACGCTAAAAGGAATGCCCGTGATAGTGTTTGTAGTCGTAATCTGGACCATTTTCATAACCGTTGCTCCTTGTGACAGAGAGTCAAAAAAATGATGATTGGGCACCCAGCACTGGTCTGAGTGGAAGCCGTGATCAAGAATGAGAAAGGAGGGCTGTTTCAATGACATTTGCGTCTTTTTCTCGCGATCTCGTTCTGTATGTGGTCGGTTCCGGCTTGCATTGGAGGTGATTGGAGAGATGATAGGGAACCGCGCATGGGAAACGAGACGAATTCACATCGGTGCACTTATGATAACTATTCTTCCGTACGACCATCTAAATTCACATACACAGTGATTGAGAACACAGTAGAGCGTCTAGCGTGAATTGATACCATTGCATTTGAAAAATTATATGCCTTTTCAATGTCAGAATAGCACTCGATACATATTCCCTAAATCGGTAAGGGTTCCATTTAGTATTTAAGTATTATATAAAAATAAAAAATAAACAAGGCGAAAGAGGAATGACAGTAGCATCGAGTATATTTCCAGTTTGCTTTTTGCGTTAATATGTTGAAGTGGAGTTATCTTCTTCTCAGAGCTGACTTTCGTCGAGCGCATCATAGATGGGGCAGAGTTGATCCCATTCGTCTATGGTAATAGTGTTAGTAAGAATACCCACAAAGATAGTTAAAATAACGAACCGGTAGGAGTAATAGTGGAAGCCCATGAGTCGGTGCCTTCCGCAAAGACAACTGCGAGACCACTTCACGGACAAATTAGTAAAAATTCATGAATTTAAACATACAACATCGACTTACGCCTCGAGGTGCCAGTCGATATGGCAATGAAGGAACCAAGGGCCAGCATTGTCGGTGACAAAACGAATGGTAACATTGTCACCTGTTTCTCCGATGGATACGACGTCACGACGAGGGGGGTTTACATAGTTGTAAGTACTACTTCCGGCACTTCGGACAACGTCAAAGACATGACCATGAAGATGGAAGGGATGCTGCAGAGGGTATTAGCTCAATGATCATTGTGTTAGTGAATAGAAGGGAATCTTACGGGACCACCAACGATACCAGCGGGCATGGACAATTCAATGGTGGAATTCAAAGGAAGAGGGTAGACAGAACCTTCAGGAAGAAGAGTGTCGGCAGTCTGCGCGCCACTGAGAATCTGGAGGAGCACGGGAACAGATGGCGGGGTAAATTGAGCGCCGTTCACTTGGAAGTTTCCATCCTAATACTAAAATGAGCAAGATATTAACGAACAAGATTGAATAAAACAACTGACAAAGGTAAATGCTAAATTGATAGCGACGTCTACACCACCGACTTCAGGCTCTCCTGGAGCACCGGGATTCTCAAGGGGCTAGAAACAGTCTCAGAATTCAAACTTGATAAATAAACATTTCACGCGTACCACAAGGTCAGCTTCAACCAAAGGGTTTGTGCTATCAACTTCTGGTGTTCCCGGCTCAGAGTCTTCATCTGCACCGACGTATCTAAGAATGGCAGAGTTGATTCCTCCGCTGAATCCAGTTGTTCCTGTGCTGGGGTCGGCACGGATCCCTGCAATCACTCCGGTTTAACGAATGTCCCATTGCATCGAAGCAAGAACTTACAGTAGTTGTCAACATCTTGATTAGCATTGAGCTACAACGGCAAAAATCAGAGAAATGGGAATGATGTATTCCCCTACATAACTTACGATGAAAGAATATCTCTGACCGGCGAGAATCTGAATGGAGTCGACTTCGAGTTGTTCATGATTAATGCCATCAGCCTCAATGACCGTCCTGTCAATCAAGCAGTCAGACGTGAGATGGAGGAGGTCAGCTTTCGGCTTACATTGTGTGGCTGTCAATTGCAAAGACAAAGTTGGAGTCGCAGGCAACATTTACTAGTCGCATCCGATATCTGCGTAATCATTCAACGATAGCCTGGGAGGCTTTCCAAAAAAGTCCTACCTCTTTCCTTGCTCAACACCAATTACTGAGAGCTGAGTAGCATTACCGCCGTCGAAACGTCCGAGACCGTTAATTAGGGTGGAATCTTGAGCTCTGAAAACAAAAGTCGTTGACTGAACCATACATTATCGACAGGGTTCGAAAACCTACGGGAATGTTAAGGTCTCTGCCTTGTCATGGTACCAATCGGCAAGGGTGAGAACTGTACTTTCTGCATTGCGAGTCAGACATGAGCTATCATAAAGGCTTCGAAAAGTTACATACCGTCATCAACATCATACAAGTCCGCATATGGATCATTGGGATCATAGATAACCATAGCACCTCGCAAACCATCACAATATTGGGTGGCTACGAGGAATTAACGTGGGATCAAAGCAACGACAATTAGGATACATACAAAGGTGAGAGTGATACCAGAAAGTTCCAGCTTGATCGCGAGCCTCGAAATTGTACAAGAAAGAGTTTCCAGTTGCTATCGGACACTGGTTTATGAAAGCTGGGCCGTCTGCCCAACCGGTGCCCGCTTGCAAGAGACCATGCCAGTGCTGAGATTGACGTGAAAACATTAGCTCTTCTCGAAGAGGTATAATCGATAGGTCATGAATACTAACAATCGAGGTACTTTTCAACATGGTATCATCATCTAGTTGATTAATGACGTTGATTTGGAAGTTGTCTCCCTTTGAAAGAAATAAATGCTTTCTTCAGGATATGTAGAACTTATAATATTCACCTTATTTCCCCTGATTACAGGTCCGATGACGGTGCCTCCTGCAAGAGCGGCTGTACGAACAAAACCGTCGGGAGAGACTTCGGCAGCTGAGATGACGAGGTCAGCAACGGGACCAATCATCGCAGCTACTGAAGAACGACATGAAAGAGCGAGGAGAAGGAAAGAGGCGAAAGAAGGAAAGGTCATCTCGAATAAAGAGGCCGAGACTGCTGGATTGCAGTGACAGTTCTCTGCAGTCTTTATACTAGATAGAGATGAAAGTCAAAACAGCAAAGTCCCCTGGTTCCGACATTCGCAAAACGTCGAGACCCCCACAATTCCGTGATGATGAGGCTTTTGATATGCCAATGACAGCTGTGAAAAATTGGCTCAAAGCCCAAGAGAAACTCATCGTTACAGAAGACGCGGGTTCCCATTCAATGGGCCAGTTTCTCATCCGAGTGTTCGGTAGCAGGGCACAATCAACCGTATCGTATTTCCTACTGAATGATTAATGCCTCTGTAAACTGGATGGGGAATAGTTTATTCCCGAATCGGTGAGTAGATCATGAGTAGAGCACAGCTATCTGCTTACACCCGGTCGCTAGAAG
This sequence comes from Stygiomarasmius scandens, assembly GCA_037954225.1. Classification (NCBI taxonomy): domain Eukaryota; kingdom Fungi; phylum Basidiomycota; class Agaricomycetes; order Agaricales; family Campanellaceae; genus Stygiomarasmius; species Stygiomarasmius scandens. Next base: position 9,780 of record JBANRG010000136.1, on the reverse strand, counting down.
TTGAAGAGTCATGGAGCCCAAGTCATCGCAGAATTGAATCCTTACCCTTTAGAATGACGGTGGTTGCGGTGTAAGAAGGATTGCATGTCAAAGAACCACTCGGAATTATGTTATACATTATGATTGATGTGCTGCCGGGCGGCTTAGCCATGGGTGGTTAGCTTTACTTACAAGCGTTTTCATAATTTGAGGATAAAGCTACATTCGCGTAGCCAAGCATAAACGCAAGTAAAGAGTTTTACCGCATCCATACATATTGTCTACCCGCTTTGCTTTGAGGCAGTAAGCATCGTAGTGTCATCCCGTCTTGGCCTCGACACTTGAATGCCTGGGCCCTGAATTGTTCAGCACGATGAACGGTGTTCCTAGAGCAGGGCGGGAGGGAATGTCTTGACTGTACTAAAGCATGACCCGACTTCACGACGAAGGAAACAAAGACATATCGGGGAGCACACTCCGGTTCCCTTGATTTTCAACGAGAATCACAGCATCAAAGGCCGCCGGAAGCTAGTGCATCTTATTTGTCGGTGAGGCATTTTTTCCCTCGGGCTTTCACCCCTCGCTGTACCTTGACACCTCTGTTTTGTCGAGTTCCTGATAGGTAAATCGCAGACGATTTCTTGTCATTTGATTGTGGTATATCAAGCTGGTTTTGTACTCGAAAGTCGATATCTTTTGTTATACTCACCTCTGCTTGTGTCTTTGAGTAGGCAGAAATTGTTCGGAAGATTCGGTAAATGCAAGCGAGAAACGGATCAAATCTTCCATTCTTCGGCCCCGGTTTGCTGTGTATCGCAAAATAGACTCATAAGCACCTACTAACATGATACCCGTTTCAATCAGTCCAGACGGGGTTTGTGCGTCAGTACCCAGGTACTTGCTTACTAGTAGAGTCCCTTTGATTCCCCCGATCCTCGAAATCTCTGGGCATTCTGACAGAGTCCCTTGATACGTCTTCAACCCAAGAGAAAGCCTTACGCAGCGCCGTCATACGTACTACATGCTGCGGAACTCTGCCTATTAAGACATATAAAGAATCCGTATCAGTCGCATACATACCATCAGCACCACTTCAGGCTCATCACAGACTTTGACTTCCTTCAAGTTCCAGCTTCCTAACTATGAAGTTGACCTTTACTCTCTTTACTCTCGTTATCGCCAGCGTCAGCGCTGCTGTTGTAAGTCAACAACATAGAGCGTATCATTTGCAAGGGTCTTTCACTCACCATATCATCCGTTCACCATACTTTAGCTCCAAGAAAGGGACGACCAAGACGGAAAAGATATCACCACCTTGACCGCGCCCCAAACGCTCACTGCAACCAAGGTATATCCTTCCATGGTTGACTTTGAACCGTTCATGGTATCGATGACTTCGGAAGTTGTTTGGACGTCAGTAGCGTTTTCATCTAGCGAGAACATGAAACATTTGTTAATGCACAACTGCTATCTTTTGACAGGCAATTCCCCGTTCCAACTGAGAGTGCTAGCACCGTATGAACAAAGATTCGGCAATTCTTAAATACTTGCTAGAGTAGTCTGCACTGCGACCGCGCGATATTAGTAGCATATAAAAACTACTCGGCAGTTCTCATTGTCATTATTGGTTATTTGAAGTAATAAATTAAATAGCAGTGCACAGATAAGTGAGGATAACAACCAATTGACCAAAAATACTGAGCGTGAAGTTATGGTTTGGTGTCTACACTCTGCCCTGAGCTCCCACAGGCTCCTACCCATCCTGCTGACCCAAACACAGTACGAGGGGTCAGCGGACGGGGGCTATAGGAATGTCGGAACGAGCGAGCGATAAGCAGATAAAAAGGGAGGGCAGGAAGAAATGGCAATGAAAGAGCAGAGGTAATAGGAATTAGACACGAGAAAGTGCCGAAGACGAGGCCTCGAGAATAGACTAGCAATCTACTATACATTCCGGCATAAACCAAGGACGGTGAGCCGAGTCAAATGAAAGCAAGAAATCGAACAAACGAAAGAGGATGGAGAGTACGCGCTAGAGCGCAGATAATGACGTTTGTCCAGCTAACATCAACGTCCACAAGCACGAGTTTCCTCCGTTGAATTACCCAACAGGAAGAGACGAAGGAGAAATGGAAAAGGAAAGAGCAGATTGTGTCTATACGGCTCTGAGACTATGGCATTGCCCGCTGCTAACGACAGTGCGCGCGAATGTTTGAGCAAATAAAAATGCTAGACAGCGAGTTCAGACACACCACCATCCATCCAACTTCCATGCAAACCAGATAAGAAATAGCAGTAACATCGTGATAATAAAGAGGAAGGAAGAAACAAAGTTGGCAAGAGAAACAGGAGGTGAGCGAGGCAGGCATCAATGATCCAAGGGAAACGGGTGAAGAATAAGGCAAGCCAAACCACAAGACGGCGCACCTAACAACAGTATACCCCACAGACACAAACCCCGTCGACTTCGAGTATACTGCGAGATGTGGTTTGTGGGCATCCTGATTTGACAAACACGAGTTAGTGACGGGATAGCAGACATGTGATATAAGAAGACGTTGGAGTGGGGGAGTGGGGGCAGACAAGCACGTTCCCCTAGAAAAGACAAATAAGAATATGTTTAGGTGAAACAATGGCTTTCGACGTACCGCCTATGTTCATTAGTTAGACAGTCTCCATAAACAGCCTACTCCCGAGCACATGAACGTATGCAATGCTATAGTAGGCCTGAAAACGGTACAAAGGTCTCAGGATGAGACGAAAGTTTTAGGTTCGGATCACTCTTCGCTTGTCAGAAAGCGGCGTAAACATAGCATAACAATAAAGCGTCGCAAATAAAACTGACCAATCAGAGGCTTGGAACGAACCTACGAAAGTTTGGACGAAAGGAAGCTGTTTGGTCCAAAGGAAACGAATACAGCTAGTTGCAAAATTCTAGAGACAAAACGGCTTCGAAATACTCTGGAATCGGTGTTTGTTGCTGTGAGTGGGGCTTGAGCAAGCTAGCCATGTTCGGAAATGCCGGTGATCTACGCTCACCACAGATAGTAACAAACTTGCGTTGGGTTTGTTGCCGAGCTCTGCTCCACAAAATTCTATAGAAAATAACCACACAAAAACAAATAGAGATCTCTAAGTATTAGAGGTGTTTAGCAACACCTTTTTGTATATATTTGAGTCCCGTTCGCTTATGTCCCGCGTAAATCTGAATTCTGTAGAACAGCCCGGTGCAGAACACCATCACATCTGATAACTGCCTCCCCACCATGCCCAACGACAATGGCCACAATAATACCCAGCGCCAGTGTGCACTTATTCGAGGCCTATGCTGCTGGGTGAGCTGGCATTGCCTGCCGTGCTTTTTCTTAATAATGCTCGGTTCAGCCTCGGTTATGAGAAATCCTTAAGCGAATAAATCCGAGGTGCGCAACTAAACACCTCTATTTCGAAGTGGTTCTGTCTCTAGAATTTTGCAACTAGCTGTAAACAAACTATGACGCTCCCAACGTGACGCCTACGATACTCAGTCATGATTTTTATGTATCACAAGCTCGGACGAAGCTCGGTGGCAATCTAGTCGCGAGTGTCTCAATACAGACCAAGAATCGACTAGTACTTGCTGAAATATTTTCTTAAACTCAAACCTGTGGACTCGACACTGTAAAAGACTGAAACATCGTGATAGTAATCAGGTTGCTTGATGCCAGTGTGCCTTGTAGAGTGATTAAAGATCCTATCATACTGTAACTCTGCTCAACGTAACCATCCCGCAACTGCTTATATCATCAGAAAATTGATCATTGATGGTTGGCAATCACCGTCGAGTGATATAAATAAAAGTGTCTTTAAACAGTCGACGAAACTTTTGCTATATTTTCGCTACTCTCGCTGCAAGACGGCCCTGCCATTGCTGGATGATGGCAGACACAGTCACTATCCTGTATGATAGCAGTGACCTGACCCTCAACTGCGAAGCATCTCCTGGTGGATTATCTTCTACGTCTATAATAACACCAAAAGACTCCTCAATGAGTCCTGGTCACTTTTTCAACGACACTCTTTTATGGTTTAATTCTACTGCCAAATGTTGGTTTAGTAACAACGGTTAGTAATTTGTTCGAATCTACGGGATTTCTACTAACGTTCCAAGAAAATCAGAAGCCTGGAGCTCTTTAGCATTATTTGGATATGCCTTCGGCGACAACTCTCAAAGCTTTACATTAAACGATGGGCAGCTTTCTGTTCCAAACCCACTGCATGTACAACCGATAAAGGATGGGAAACCTCAAAGTTCACCTGGCCAATGGCTCAATATCACTGGTGAACCACCGATAATGAGTGGCATCAATAACATGTCCATTGATTATGCTCTCGCTATTCCTAAGGAATCAGCCAATATGCTCGGGCAGACCATCCTTGTTGACGACGGAAATTCGGAAGTTGTGTGGACAGAAGGTTGGGAAGTAAGTGATTATGATGGAAGGTCAGCAGAGTATTTCCAGCCTTTACCTGAAGGGGTATCCATTTCTCCAAAGGCACATGGCAACACGACGCACTCCAGCAATAAGATTGGTGATAGTACTTTCACTTTCAAATTTGCAGGTAAGTCAATTTATATGGATATTAGATCTGATTCGAGATATTCGATACATTTACCGATCACAGGCACCTCAATCCAAGTTGTCGGCTTCAAACCTGTAAACTTCGGTGTGAACAGTGCCTTTGTAATGACATTTGACATTGATGGAAATACCACAACCCAGCACTACTTCCAGCAGGATGGACCTGATGGTGCTCCACATTTCATTTATTTCAACACTGATTCTCTACAACCCGGAAACCATGTTCTCACAGCCAATATCACTGGGAATGTGGGGAATACTACAGCTTTCATAGACTATATTTCATACAAAGCATCATTCTCACTCCTTTCGGAAAAGCCAAACTTTCAGGATGATAGTGGTAATAATTCCAGTGGGACCACTCCGGGAGGAGATACGCCATCTGCCGCACCTGCGAAAACTTCCCATACTGCTGCCATTATTGGAGGATGCGTCGGTAGTGTTATATTGCTTATTCTTCTGGGTTTTGGATTCTGGTATTTAAGAAGAAAAAGACTCCAGAAGCGAAGATACTCGTTACATTCCCAAAAAACAGAGGAAGGTAAGTAGATTGCCCTCCATATGTGACAACAATAAACTTCAAGAAAAAATTCAAGTTGTGGATCCATTCACTATTCCTGTATCAAATGCAAATAGTACTTCTCTTGAAAGGTGAGAGTTATATTCCCCAAAATCAATCATCAACTAAATCACAGATTTGAAGCTACGGTGTAGACGAAAAATCCTATAGAATCTCTGAACCTGATGAGCCCGGCAGGTTATTCTGGCAGGATTCTTCCCATCATTCACTCAGTTATTCCCCCGACTCAAATCATCAACAATCATTAGCACAAAACCCTCTTCATCTAGGAGATTCAGTCTCCAACATTCCCAGTCATTCTATGACCCAAGAGTTTCAACAAGACGAAGCTGTTGCACAGCGTATCAGGAATCTTGAAATTCAGATGGGTATTGTGAACCAAGAGATGAACAGGTATATTGTACCTCCTGGGTATACTACTAGCAGTGAGAGTGTTGGAGGAAGGCAGGAGTAGAAAGCATAAATGGAAAAGAAAATTGTTTACTTTTAAAGTTTGAAAGTCAAACCTTGGCATAATATATAGCAACTGCAGTCATATTCTGTCTGGTTATGCACTTTTGATACAGTAAATAATATCTAACTTCAATAAAACCTTAGACACATTTACATAATTTTAATGCTCTACATCATCAACTTTTTAAGTCTATAATGGGTAACATTTTGCATGTGAAGTGCTGAGATTATTGGGGGAATTCTGGTCATGTTGAGGTATAAACAAATCTTTTCCCAGTTTCACATGTGTAGTATGATCTTTTAGATTCTCACAAATTGAAATGATAATAAGGGAAGGTCTTAAAAACACCCTTTAAAAGAAGAGCAAGCTCAACTAGTCAAATGTATGAAGAAAGGTAATTTTACGTCCCAGTTTGGAAAATATTAGTCACATTCAGTGACGGCGGTCGGCACAAAAGATACTTTTTGCTGAACAGTCTTACGCAGCATCAGCCCTGTATACAGCTTCTCATTCTGATCACACTCTCACGATAAAGGATAGACAGGCTTCGTGCCATATGATCGTCCGTATTACGTCTAGCAGCTGTATGGCACCTATAAATATAAGCGGTCCCAGACAGGTCAATCGAAAATTTCCCGCTCCATATATTGGTCCTACAACTTCCAGATGGTTCAAATTTTGATCAACAACTTTTGCACCGAGGATATTTACTCCGTATACGATGTTGTACTCGAGGACTCTGTCTGGGATCTGAAGCTCGCAATAGAAGAGACCGAAGGCCTGCCTGCAGGTAAGCGAATTGTCCTTTGCAAGCGGTTTAGAGAAGGCAGCTGACAATTTACAAGGTTCTCAGCGGCTAGAGTTTAAAGATCGAGTACTTGATAACGAGGATAAGCTGGAAAGATATTCTATCTCGGAAGGCAGCCTAATCTTTTTACGTCGGGCCACAGTTTTCCTCAAAATAAGTCATACCATCCATAAGCATTTACTGCAATGGGAAGACCTCCCGCACGGTAAAAAATATAATCAAGCAAGCTTTGCAGTAAAACCAAGTGAGTGGAACCATATTAGGGTACTCATTATCATCCCAACAATACTGACTTGCTATGAGAAGATCAGAACACAAAGCCTACACCAGCTATTGCTTTAGAAATTGACCTGAATATAACATTGTCGGAACTTCGATCGTTCCTTTTGAACAATATGCAGGTGTTTGCACTGCAACCTCAAGGTGAGGGGAACATGTAATCACGATGATACCTTCACCTGTGGAGGCACTGCCGTACCATTGGTAGTTACTAATGAGTGAACTTATAGGGATTGAGCTACCTAATGCGATAGCATTAGACTTATCCATTGAACTACAAGAGCGATCACTTGACGATATTGACGAAACCTTATTTGAATCCTGTGTCCGGGAGTGCGACACCATTCATGTCAAGTATGACGTCCACGATGGATCTGGCCCGCTTCCCTTCTATGGTCGGGGCGCGCGCATTGATCGGGGTTCGGATGAACCACCAACTCGAGTGAATGTGCTGCATAGCTGGAATGGAGACATGAAGGTGCGTGTGTCCTAAATCATGCATTCGTCTGGTTCGGAAGTTGAAAAGATCATCCTCTTATAAGAGGATTATAATACACACAGCATCCTAGAATTCACGGATTGCCCCTCGAAAAAGGGGTATCTTTTGATTGTCGACTTTATGAAGTCCCGAACAGCACTCAGTATAGACTTGTACAGACGGAGTCTCACTACTCACTCGTGTTTGATCCCATCTGGTATTATTGCAAGATGCCATGTGGACCGAGATATTTTCCATGCAAATATGTAACGTAGGTTGTCTGCTCGATCCCTACAGCACGCGCGCTCAAGTTCCCCAGTCTAAACACGTTCGATGAGTGCTCAATTGGAGATCAGCAGCCACTTCGACAGTCCATAATAGCCACAGCAGATGAAATACCCCATTTACCGGAATTCCTTTATCCAAACGCCTCTCCTATGGAATTCATGGTGAAAATCGCAGATGGAGGGCACAGTCTCGTGAACGTGTCCCTGGAGTACAAAAACCTCTGCTCTCCCGATGATTCTACACTTATCCGTGTCAAGGTAATCTGCAAGATCTTCGGTAACAGACGAATCTCAGCAATTAGTATCCATATAACCATTCCTGAAGATGAGGTCATAGAAATTCATCCCAAAGAGCGAGTCGATCCCGAGACCGTCATCAGTGAAGTTGCAGTCCGTGAGCGAGAAATTACAGAATATGGTCTGAAGAGTCTAGGAGTCAACCTACCGCTGGACTCGGTGTCGAAGTAGGTGTTGGTGCAACGAAGGGGAAAGACAGAGAGGTGGCTCAAAAGGGAACAATGTACTCAAGAAAAATCATTACAGGGAATATCATCCAGAAAGATACCGTATGCTGGGGCTTCACGGAAGCGGTGACTGCATGGGGTGGAAATGGGCTTACTGGCGAACAAGGGGAAATGTGGTTTATTCTGAAGGGAAAGCCTGATAAGTTTGAATATAACTGTAGGATCACGCATATCAAGGGTCAAAAAGAGAGAAACGAAGCAGACGATGTCGAGATCTTGGTTCCAGAGAATGTTTTAATTACAAAGCTTAATTGTGTCGTAGCTGAAAATTAAAGTTATTCGATGCGAGCGTCCGTGAAGGATACACCATATACCACTTTTACTTCAAAAGTGTCTATAAGTAATTGACAGCAACCACTTTCTAATAATATTAATCCAGATTGAATAAATGGGCTATAATCTAATCAAAGAAGGCCTCATTTTTTTTGCCATGCACAGCAGCGCACCTTTACTTACCTTCTTTCGAGCCTCTGATTTTGCTGACGGTACATTTTCCCACTGCGTTTTTGCCTCCTAGTTTGTGCTCGTTCTTCCCTTTCTATAGCTAGATCTCGTATTATCCTGGGGTTTAACCTTCGTTTATTTTACTCCCTTTCGTTTGATTTGGCTTACAAACGGCTCTGAGCCGATCAAGCCGAAATCTAGATGCAAGTCATACACTGCGTTACAAAAGATATCTGAGCTAACTAACCCAGGCTCTATTCTTTGATCCAAAGCTGACCAGACAACTCGGTCAGACAACATACCCATGCCTCTTGCTAAAGAGATATATGTCAGCAATGAGCGAAACTATATAACATGCATATAGCCTGGTCAGATAAGATACTGAGGCCTTCCAATGCACTAAGTAGGATGTGTTAGAATAAGACCATTGAAACATGCGATTGTGTTAGAATAAGAGATTCATGTCTTGGACCACATAATAGAGAGCTGAGTATAATGTGTATTGCGCTTGCTTTGAGCTTGCAGCAATCGCATGAGGTACTACATGATTTCTACCTAATATTTATACTAGAGTAACTAAATCAGTGTGAACAAAGAACAATAAAACCTGTGGTGTAGTACAGCAAATGATAATAGATGACTGCGCTGATAATCAAGAAGTATGAAGCTGTTGTGTAGCATATGGGTTAGAACAATAACTGTAAAATGAATTCAGATAGGAATGTAAATCAACGATTCCAACACTTCCCCTCAAAGTAATTGTGAATGGTAATGAGCGATAACTTTGCTAACCAATTGATTTCATTTTATCCTTCCCAATATATTCTGTTTTCCTTTTCTGTTTCCTGTCTTCTCTTGTTTCCATCTTTGGTTCCAATTGATGTCATAAATTTTTGAGTGTCGTTAATTCCAATTTGTGATTTCTGATGTGATGTGATGTGATATTGTGTGATGTTGGGTTCCTCCAATTTCATGGTTCCCTTCCTATATTTCCAATATAATCCAATGTGTGCCTTTTTCCATTATCTCCATTATCTCCATGCGGCTCCTCTCCAATCCTACTAACCAGACTTGATCAGAGTATGTGGGCTTCGTGTGGTTTGGATACAGCAATGATATGAGCATTTCATAGCTCTGCAATATAATTCCAATTGAATTTCGATGAGATCAAACTTTATAAATGAGAGTTGATGGCACTTCGGCAGATAGAATGAATTCCAGTATAGATTCCAATTAAGGTTTCCAAATGAATAGATGTGATGGTGTGACCCGGATATGGAGTGTCTGTTGTCTGATGTCGATGATTTCCTGATGAAGAGATATTA
>JBANRG010000135.1:0-87203 GCA_037954225.1 Stygiomarasmius scandens | reverse complement strand
CCAAAACCTTCCTGTATTTCTGGGAGGTACCAGAATTTTTCCTACAATTTCTAATATGACAGTAAGCCTCAAGACAAGCATACAGATTGCTGGCTCTTAGATGATATCACTTGATTGGCACCTCAAGTGATGAAGGGCTTTTGTTTTGCTAATTCCTCATGTTTTGGTCTCCTCACTAAGTCTTACTTTCAGTTTTCTTACCAAGTACCTCACATTTCGTTTTTCTCACTAAGTTCTCTCCCAAATACTTTAAGATAGGTAGAATAGCCTTAAGCATGATTTTTGAAGATAAAATACAAATAATACTCAAGTACCACTATTTTCACTTTCTCGAAGCTATCTGCAACATCTCGAGTATCTAATTGCTCCTGTTAGTCCACTTCAACCTCTTCAAGGTATGCACCACCGAAATCATCATCATCATCAACCCCAACTGCATCAAGAAGAAGGTTCCTACGCATTGCAGCTAGTTCATCTGCAGATGGTCCCCAAAATGAAGAATGATCACCAGAGAGTTCTACCAAGGACTGTTCCCAGGTGACGCAAAGCCTTAAAAGATAATCTTTCTTAAGTTTGAGCTGATGTTTGAGACCCGCATTATCTGAAATACATCTGTTACCAAGTGATAACTGTTTTAAAATTAAATTTACCTGCTGCCTCCAATGCAAGTATCACAATTCTCCACTCTTCCGTGAACCATTCCTGCAATGACTGCCGCTGTATCTGCAGACGAGCACCTTCTTCTTTACAGCGATCAAGTTCCAACATAGCTCGTATACCTTTTCGCACCTTCTTTCTACCATCTCCACGGCGGTGGAACATCATTCTCACCATCCGTCAGTCCAATATCCTGCCAAGGTCCTCATCCGTGTCCAAGTTGAATAGACTGGACTTGTCGATTTTCCTCGGACTGACTGAGTGGGCAGGTGCCTTGCCTCGGTGAATCAAATCATCAATCTCATCACAGAGATTATTGTATTGGTTGCTAGGCCCAATATACTTGGATCACGGCGTTGGACGGAATCCCGCGTGTGGTTATGAAGTTTCTGTTCTTAAAAAGAGTTAGAGAAAGGAATGTTTGAGATAGAACACAACCTACCACTACGTTGCTTGCGGAAGCAACGCTCAAGCCGAGTCAATGCGAATTTCCTAGCTTCAAGCTTTTGACGAAGGCGCATCTTCACTGCAAGAGCATTCAGACGCTTCGTGATATATGGGTCGTTCATCAATTTTCGCAGCTGGTCCTTATCCGAGGTCCCTAAAGAGCGCTCTTTCTGTGCCAGCTTCGACCGTATCTCATCACGAGTTTTGCGCGTTTTGGCAAGGTCGTCATAGGCAGTCACCGTTTGATATCGCTCAGCTACCCTAGAAATGATCATGTTTTCCAGTCGGCAATTTTCTTTTCAAGAACATCGAGCGCCTCATTCAGCCGCAACACCTCCTGAACCGCGGCTTTAGCAGCGTTACGTCTTTGCCCTAAAGCAAACAATCAGTCGATAAAAAGCCAAACCATGGAATTAGGAGCATACTTGGTAGGGGCTGAGTCTGCGCCACAACTGGTTATCCCATTGAACTCGCAGAAAGGCCAAATCTTGTTGACATTCTGCCAATTCTTGTTCAGCTGCCAAGCGTCGTGAAGCACATTGCGTGTTTTTCGTTGTAACCACTTTCCAGCATTCCATAGAGTCTGCTCATTATGGTAATGTAATTGAGTATCGTTAGTGTATAGATGTAGGTAAAACTGAAAGAGTTTGTTATAAGCAGAGGACCTTTAAGGAGAAACATGCACACAAACACTTACGCCAACCACTCGAGTGTAGGCAACTAAATGTCGCAGACAACTCCAACAACGTTCACAACCTTCACCATCACAAAGTCCAAACCAACGCCGCTTGCGAGGATGATATATCAACTGGCACGGCCAATTGTGTCCATAGGCGTGAAAGACAGAAACTCCCCAAATGATGCGCCTCAGATACTCCTTCAGGAAACCCCACTTCCGACAACTCCGTTCCGTTTGACAACCAATGTCGTACAGGATACCAACGTTCCAATCACCAGGGATGTGTTTAAAGAGCTCCGCGATGAGTGCGAGCATGTAGTACTGTCTCTCTCCGGGAGAGTCTATTGCGACCATGAACAGAGCGACATCATGTTGGCAGAACATCCCCGCATCCGCTGTTTTGTCGAACTTATCGCCGGAGGAGCTGGTAATGGTCTCTTGGGCTGCAGTGAAGCTACCTAGACAGCCATCTAATGCGGACTTAGGCACTCGCATGCCGTGCTCGTAATGGTCATCTTGAACTGGATCAACTTCGTTTGGTTTGGATCGTTTTATTTGCTTGGGCGGTCGTGCATCGTTGACTATAGTCTCCCACTTCCTCACCTCGACTTCAGGAAGGTACATGGTATCAGGGTGAAGGCGTGGGGGATCTCGGTAGCTCTGCTTGTTGTGTTTATGGGTGAAGCATGCGTCTAGTGTAACGAGGACATGAGGACCAGCCTGTTCCTGATCCAAGGCATTGGGAGGTGAAGTACCTCCAAAGCACATTGCGCAGCGTGACCTAAGATATGCACTGATGCGTGTAGACGGGGAAGGAACAGGAGGAGGGCCGTAAATGAGAGGTGGTTCGGATTGTTGCTGGTCTGAGGTATGTATACGGCTAGAAGGCTCAGAGCGTTTACGCTTCTGGTGGGCGGAGGGAATAGAGGCGGAGGGAATAGAATCAACTGGAGAAGGTTCCAAAGGACTGACAATGGGCAACTGTAATAAACTTGACCGGGTTTGCTCTAACTGTGACTTGACATGAGCCCGAGTAGCGTCCTGGAGACTGTTGAACCACAACAAGCAGTTCCCAAATCGCCGGCGGAGTGGATCCTGACCTTGAAGCCAGTAGCCTTGTTGTTGTAGGTAGTCTTGAAGTGCACTGCACCATGCTGTAACGTTGGGGGAAATGCGAAGGAAAAGACGCGCTAGAAAGTCTAGCATACATATGTCGACGGCTAGCGACGGAGCGAATGGTGCACAAGGGAAAAGACCACTTTTAACAAGCTGAGGGGATATAGGACTGCATGCACTGCAGAACCAGACATTAATCTTTTCGATACCTGAACATACTCTTCAGGCCGTTGAACATGGCATTAAGAACGGGGTCAACGCACCTGTGAATCGAATTATCGCAATAGACAGATAACGTCCAAAAGCGCACGAGCAACGACTTGATAATTGCAAGCCCGCAGTCAAGCGCAGATTATCCGTCCTTTCCAACAGCTCCATATAAGGCTCAACAAGCGAAGGGATCACCTCTTTCAACCATCTCTTCCACTGACGATCCCTCTTAGCCCTGTGAGTCGATTTTGAAGGGGAGAACAAGACCTCTTCGTTGTGAAGCTCCAGAGGCACGCTTTCGTGATCTCGGTCGGTGTGTTGCGTATTCGGTACAGCAGTCACAACCTCTTCTTTGTCAAACTCGGCGGGGCTATCACCATTTAAACCCACTTGACCACGAATGCGGGGGAGTTGAGCGTTTTGAGTCAGATATCTTCCTCCCGAAAGGAAAACAAGGGGTCGAGGTGGGTTTCGGGAAGGATTATGCGCGGGGTCGAAGACTGTTGGTCTGTATGCTGCAGCAGATATATTGGGCGGTTTAGATTTCGCGGTGCGATGCCTGGTAGTCATAACGTTGGGGATGCGATCCACAAATGCAGGCGAAGTATACAGCGAATAAACAAAGAAACGTGACTTGAACTGCTCTGTATCCCGCTTTCTAGTTCTTCCAACATGAGGTCCTTTCGCAAAGTCTAATCTACATCTACTCAGCCTCCGAATACTATAGCCAATTTCATCCCGACGAATGAAGAACCCCGAGCCAAATTCCTTATTCGCGGGATGATAGATCCTGTTGTCCTTGGAAGTACCAATGTCGTGGGTTCTCGGAAAGCAAGGCAGTCGTTCTTGCCCCATTCTTGTAGACTAGAGTCGAGTGTAGTAGTTACGTCCGTAGCAAAGTGAAGGTGTTCCGTATGTCCTAGTTACTGTTTGTACGCCAATGAGATAATGATATTAGCATCGTTGTCACGTTTACTTTGTTGATCTAAACCACGACTCACCGACACGACACAACACACCATGTCTTTTTCCTCCGCAGACGATTACCTCGCCAAAATGACCGTCAAGGACATCTTGAGTCGCGCTGACCTTCCAACATCCTCCGTGGATGACCTTCACCCTCCGCCAATGCTCCCTGTGCCCTATTTCTGTCATAAGGACACTCGCTGTGTCGCCAAAATCCATATCTTCGCAAGGACTGCCCCGAAGCTCGCAGATGCGGTTTTCGGATTTGTCGACCACGTAGGACCCGCTCACAAAGGACACAAAATGGCCTTCGCTTTGTGCGATGACGAGCATGACGGAAATGTGACGCTGAACTGTTCATGTGGTCTATACAAAGACTTCGGTTCTATGACCTACTTCGAGGACATGGACTTCCTGCTTGGTGTTTCAGCCTGGGATAGAGAAGAGGTGGTCCTGAAGGCACACTTGAGACGTGAGTAACAATCGTATATACTTCATTGCATACACTGACCTTGGCCGTTGATCAGGTTTGGAACAAAGCACCAAACTCAGTGAGGAGTTCCACAAGGCCATTCAAGAACTCGCGGAACTTGAAAAACGTATGTGTCAGTACCCTAGTTGGTAGTCCTCGCTCCTAATGTACGTACCTTTATATTTTGACAGAGAGCAATACCAACAGGTAGAATCGTTCTCTGCGCTACTTTAACGTCATCGCGGACGAGAAATACCACTGCCTTTCTTGCAGTGAATGACAGAGTAATGCCGACAAGTACAATCGTTCTCTGTGCTAGTTTAACGTCATTGCGGACGAGAAGTATCTTTGTCTCCCTTGTATCAAACAATATATGATCATGCTTTTAGATTGCGCGAATTAAGGGTAATAGATGCTACGTTCTACGATAACAAAAGTATATACACGGTGCACCTGTCTGTATCAATCTGAGAACTGCAAAGCAAAGCAAAGAAAGCAACTACATAATACACGAGTTTCTTTACAATATACTAATGAATACAAATCATATGCAGGTAGAAATACACTAACGCTGTCTCTTTCGGCTGGCTATCGTCCTGAGTGACTTAATCAACTCCGCCCACTTCTCTTTGTTCGGATCGTTAGGCACCACTGCACAGTCTTCACTCCGTACCACAATATGTTCGTCTTTGCGGTCTTCCTCAGGTTCTCCCCATGGCTCGAAGACAGTAGCTGTAATCAGCCGCTCAGGTTCTCCTTTTTGCGCTTGGAAGTAGATTTGCCGAACGTGTTTTCCTGTATACTCCCCTCGCACCACAAGTAGCGGTTTCGTGTTGTACTGGGCCTTGATGGGGTGAGCAGGGTCCGCTGGGAGCAGAATTTCTTGGGGTAGCGCTCTCCAATGTTCACGTCCATTCAGTGTACAGGACACAAAGCCAAGAGTGGAGTTGGGTGTGGCAATGACCTCTTTCTCACTCTTGGCCAATGGGTCTAATGGTTTATAGAAAGCAAGGAACGCTTTCCCGTCGAGACGAGTGTCAACAGACCAATGAAACGGGTCAGCACCCGAAATCGTAGGGCCTATGGGGGTATTTGTGTGAGAGGAGGGAGGTATAGGCCTGAAGCCAGGTGGAGGGGGTCTGTGAGGTGCTGGCACCGATACTGCACGAACGAGACGGTGTGGGCGCCAATAACGTTGGTCACGATGACTCAACGGATAGCGAGTATGAAGAGGCAGACCAGTACTAATGGAATTGTATCAGAATCGTTCAAGACGGATTGAAAATTAACCAGTCAACTTACCCAGGATCCCGAATCCAGCTGTAATCAACCCAATGACGCGGATTAGCCCCGTGTTCAGCGGAGATATAGTCGTACTCGACGAGAACACGCATCCCAGATTTATATCGGTGAAACAATTCCACACTTCTAACATATCCTTGGTTCTTGATAGCGCCCTTGATCACCATGATAAATTTGTTGAGCCAAGGTTCAGGTGGTCGCTGTTGACGGAACAGATATTCCTGAGCATCCAGAACACGACCGCCCTCAAATGCTGGTCGAATCACGGTAGGAGCGTAAGCGATACTCCAAGACGCCTGCCGGAATCCTTGTTGATGGGGAAGTAGAGGAAAAGATTCATAGAGTGGTTTCCGTGTGCTATTCAGTAGGTTAGCTGAAGAAGATATACTAAATATCGGGAGACTGACCACGTCTCGACGACATCATCATGGCGAAAGCGTACTACATGCTCCCGACCCCAAAGTCTAACATCAATTGTTGTATAACCGTTAATGGGCGGAGGAGACACATCAGCCACGATTCCAGTGTGACCTCGGTATTGACCCCGGATGACCGTGATGTGTTGGTTGAGCCAGGGGATAGTGACGTCGTTCCTGGCCTGAACGATGCGGCAAGAATTGATGTCGACAGTGAAAGGCTACCATGTATTAGAAAGAAAGACTTGAATCTTGCAATTGGAACACGTACTTCTTTCGATCCCGACGACATCTCAACCACTGCAATCTGTTGGTCCCAATTGCCGATGACAAACCCAAATCGCCCTTTGGAATCTCCTGCGACAGCTTCTACATGGTCTCCTATAGAGATTTTCTTCCTCAAGTTAAGCTGGCTGACCCATATATCCGTATCTTCGATATCTCTCTTCTTCAAGTTCTTGATACCGTAAGCCTCAAGGGTATACTCTTCGGGAACGTCGTCATCGTAGTCGTCGAGGTGTACTAGGCAGCGGTCGCTCTCGATCTGCTCAATTCTACCGCTCTTCCGATAGGTAGTCCGAGGTATTGAGAGATCTAGCTCTTGTCGTTCCGTCAAAGGAGTACTTCTGATCACTTCAACGGACTCGTTTTGGAAGAATACCCAGTTACCGGGAATAGGCATGTTAACAGATTTTAATAACGGATGTTGACTGGATCTGAAAAAACGTCGAGTCATTGTATCCATACGAACATCAACATCGGTCACTGATGCGTAAGGAAGATGTGATAACAAAAGATCGTAGTGGTATTCATGCCCGTCCATGCGATATGTATTCGGTGCAAGCTGAACAAATCGACCTTTACCCTTACCCTCAGGCCATTCCATCTTGGAGAATAAACGCTGAGGTTTGAAGGCTTGTTCAACCCGCTTGCGTTTTCCAAGGATTTGCGTAGAGTTATTCGTCTCGCCATCATGACCGCCAGGACGATCTGTTGTGTTTTCGGGGCGAACAAGAGAATGGGTAGGATCTGTAGGAGGCAAAGGAGGTGGAACAGGATGAGACTGCTCTTTGTCGTGTTGGACAAGAAACAAAGGATGATTGCGACGGGGAGGAGGCGAAGGAGGCGGAGAATGCTCTTTTTCAAGCCGTGGAACGAGTAGAACTGCAAGTCGTCGACGAGCAGTCGATATTTCCCGACGAATCACAAGCCCAACGTCATTTTTGTACCGACCTCGCGTTACTTTCACCCAAGTGAAGGGGTTGATTGAAGGAATGGATAGGTTAAGCAAGTCACCAACTTCTAGCGTTGGTATCGACTGCAGCCACACTTTCTGGTGATATAGGTCACTCGATCGGTCAAGCTGGACCTTCCCGACTCTCAGAACAGCCGGGTGTTGACGTAGGAACTCGATGATAGGGGTGTTTTGAGGGTTTTCGCCTAGATAGGCTTCTAGATACACTGCTCCTGAGACACTCGGAACGCAGAAAGCAGAGAACAGGTGATAGACGTTGGAATTTCGCAAAAATGTAGGTGCGGAGGTCTGAGGAAGATTGGGCGTTGATAGAGTTGGTTGTCGAGGAGGAACTGATTGCAGATTCGCCGGGACCAGATCGTTCTTCATAGCATATAACGCTTCCAAAACATCATCGACATCTGTACCGGGCTCTACTACTGCTTTTCCGATGGCAACTGACCAAGACTGCGGGAGAGTATCCACTTTAAGTATTCTCTGCAACTCGGCCTCAGCGTCTGGTATAGTGGCCGAGTCTGACCGAGTAAACGAAAGCAGGTACTGAAAGGCTTGCTCGGGAGGAGAATCTGTAATAGGATCTGCGAGGCCCGACTCCAAGCGTTGAGATTCATGAAAGCGCTCTAATTTTCGGGCAACGACTTGGTCAACCTGTGATCTAAATGTTTCCGGAAGATGTTCGACTGCAAGTACGGATTTCAAAGCGTTTAACAAATCGTCCACATCCCCATCTGGGTTCGAAGCAAAATGGTCTATGCACCGCTGAGCTGTCAACTGATCCGAAGGGAGGAAATTGTTCATGATATCAAAAACGACTTGCGTTTCTTCGCCAGACTATCGAATGTCAACCATGGTGGATATCATTGAAGGAATCACATACCTTGCATTTGATTTTCCAGAATAGCTTTTTCCTTTCGGACATAAGGACCGCTTTTGTGAGAAGGTCCCTGTGCAGCGTCGACTTGTCGAGAAGATCGTCGCCTGATGGTACAGTGAAATGGGACTTGGCTTGAAAGTTGCGAGGGTCATAGCGTCTCTCCAAGTGGTCCAGGAAGTCAGCTCCAGTCAGTCTCGAGTCGTCTTCGGGTGCATCTTCATCCTCCCATGCGTCTGGCCACAGCATACGCCAAATCTGTAAGCAGTTCCTTAAGGAGTAGCAGCATACGCACCTCCGCCTGCATCTCCATCGTCATCTCCGGCTCCTGACGGCCCATTCTCCTCACCGGTTCCATCCTCATCATCACCGCCTGGAGTGGACTCTCTGTCGTCGACAACGCTCGGCGTCCGCTCCTCCTCTTCGTCGCTGCTGTCGTACGCTTGGAGGTCAAGGAACGGATTTCTGAACACCATTGAGTGTGCACCACCTGCAGAAAGGGCATTGATCAGTTCTCATGTCCTCTGTAACGTCGCAGAAGACATAACGTAGTTCTATCTTTCTTTTTTAGCCCTTGAGGCTGTTTTACTCTTACTATATTCTTAGAACACTCGTATTATCAATATATATATAGTATACTACTCATACTACACTAATCGGTACTATATACTCACCAGGGCGGGCGTTGTTGACGAAGCAGGCGGCGATGATGAGGGGTGAGAGCAAGCACGGTAGACGCGGTGCCTGAGTCAGCGATTTGGTGTTGTGCCTGCGCGTCGGCGCTGCAGGCTGCCATGGACGGACCAATCACCTGATCATGTGATTGGTCCGTCCATGGCAGCCTGCAGCGCCGACGCGCAGGCACAACACCAAATCGCTGACTCAGGCACGTAAGCTTCTGTTCTTGCTTCTTACTCTCATCGTCTGCAACGTCTGCGATGGTGAGCTGGTCGTAATACCGTAAGAATACGTAGTTTACATGTTGTATAGTAATATATAAGTGTCTACAGTTAGAAAAACCCCAAGGGGTCGTCCTAAACCATCAAAATAAATATAGATGGCGTACCGCCCAGGCTTTCGTCGCTTCCGTTTGGCGGCCCTATTGTCTTCGCTTAAGGAGAAGGATATCAGGTGCGTTATATCTGCGCCTTCAGACTTGCGCTCTTTAACGAATAACCTGAAACGTAGAGATTCTCCGCAAGAGATATGGATTCCCAACGTTTCTTTGCTCTTTGCTTCTGTTTGGCGGTTCACTTGAGGGATATTAGGTCTTATAAGGTGCGCCATCTCTACATTTTCTGTCTTTCGCTACTAAATTGTGAAGAACAGATTCAGGGTGGACTTTCAATGGCGTTTAAGGCGTTGGTAAATGTTATGGTCAGGGGAGGACAATCAGGGACGAGGATGCTGTGAAATACGTGAGCTTCTTGCTCTCTTTCATCTACTCTATCACTCATCTTCATTCATTATAAGAGGCTGCCCACGGCATAGAGAAGAGCGGACAAGGAGACAGGACAAGGAGACAAAACACTGTCCGTTATCTCAATTTGATTAGATTAGCGATTAGATAATTTTGTGATAAGACTTATTTGATCAAAAGATAAGTAATTCAGATAAGATTGCGTGTCACCGAACACCGAGACTATATCTCAAAGGCCAAAAACTAGTGTACACGCTAGTCCATAATGAAAAAAGCGAACGAATAATGAACGGGTCCGCAACGACCTTAAACTATGATGTGTATCCGCCAGTCAATTGACATCGGTGCCTGTATTCGACACAGATTCGCGAACAAAATGGTTATTGACCAGGCAAGACCGAAGGAGAATAGCGTGGTGGATCAGAGGATGGTGGAGAAGGAGAATACGGAGGTGGACCATCGCTGGTTCTCGGTAGAGCATATAAAACGGCTCTCGGACGTTGAGGAAAGTCTCAATTGTAAAGGTTAGTTTTCATACTCACGAGAAGCGAGAGGAACTCACTAATTTCGTGCTCCCAAGCTTCATACTCGGAAGATAATGCTCGTAGAGCATGTCGTTCTGTCTCCGTAAGTCCCGGGTAGCGACGGTGAGCCTGGCAAAACCAACATTCTACCTCGATATCTAATTTGTGACCTTCCATACTCAGGTTGTGATATAAAATTCCCCGAGTTTTCCATTCTGGGCAGAGATGGAGTTGTTGAAGACGGGGAATATGGATGATAATGGTCTGAAGGATGCGGCGCAAGTCGGAGTTAATCGTTGGGTCTATGTAGATGGGTAAATTATTGAGGCGCCTGCACGGATTGTTCGCTATCTGTTCCGAGGTTGGATAGCGAGCGAGAGGATATACAGGAATCTCCATAGAGGGAGAGAGACACCTTTGCTTTACTACAAGGCTGGGAAACAAACTCCCCATAAGGTAAAAATCAACACAAACTGTTTCGTGATTTTTCTGTTGATCTTGAGGTCTGTCAGGTTGCTCGTTCTTTCACGCTGAACATGGTCAACACTCGTGCAAAAGGAATCGAAGATAACGAACCCTTGTCGGCTCCTGCAGCTAGAACTCGTTCGCATACCAAGGCCAATCCTTCTTCAGAGCACCCAAAACCAGCACCGAAAGGCCGAACCGTGCAGAAGAAGACTATTAAAGTCCCGTTCGTCGAGATTGCATACTCCCCCTCCAAAGCTCTACCGTCCATATCTTCTGCACCAAGACCTGAAGAGCGTTCCAAAAAACAGGTTCGGGTCCCATTCGTCGAGATTGCACACTCCCCTTCCAAAGCTCTACCTTTTGTCTCGTCTGAACAGCAGGTTCAGGGTGAAGTACTCAGTATGTTATCCTACTCTTCTGCATATGTCGTATCTAAATATCTTCATTCTGCTCCTACAGCTCCGCATAATTCTCCGCCACCACCTTCCACTCGTTCATCAACACCTCATCCCTCTCCCAGCGTAGTCACTTCTCCCGCTCACCTGGAACCTTTTGAACCTCTTGACATGCTAGATGTTACATACGCTGATCTGGAGCGTGAAGAGGTTGAAGCCCGGGCGAAAAAAGTCGCAAGTAAACTCGATCAACATCTCCCTGACCCTTCTAACGACGATGGAGACTCTGGCGATGGATCGGAATGGGGAGGTTGCGCTTCAGAACCTTCTTTTACCCCAGGTTCTCATCCCATCTCTCTCCCGGACGCACCACCTACTCGTTCTCGTACTCCTGGACCAGCACAGTCTCCTACACGCCAGGAACAAGCAGTGGAGGCTCTCCGAGCCTATGTCACTTCTTCTATGGGCATGGATGACATTATCGAGAAGCTTGAAGGCATCTTGGGAAAGTTGTCCTCGGATTGGTACGAAGCTATTGCAGATGCAACTCGCGAGCCCGACCAGACAGTTGAAGAAGTGCGCAAGGCCCTTGAAGAACGGGTTCCTTCTCTACTCGGTGGTCTCTTACCTCATCCTACCGGTCATCTACCCCCTACACCTCAGGAGATTGCGGTGGAGACTCTTCGGCAATATATCATGTCTTCTATGCGCGTTGACGAGATTACTGAGGAACTCCGGGCGCTTCTGGGCGAATTGTCTTCTGATTGGCATACCGCCATCACATCTGCTACCGCAGAACCTGGCCAGTCATTGGACGAGGTACAGGAAGCCTTCGAAAAGCTAGTGCCTTCCCTCCTTGGTGGTCGCCGTTCAGCGCGTCAGCGAAACGCTGTCAATTATCACTTACCGCCTGTTGAAGGTCACGATATGGATGATTACGATGATGGTTCCTCTGATTGGGGAGCAGAGAGGGAACGAGAGAGGGAACTGGCAAGGAAGAGGAAGGAACGCACGCGCAGGATCAGGGAGAAGAACGGAGAAACGGTTGAGACTACTGATGACTCTGCTTCTGACGAGGAGTCGGACTCTAGCTCTGAGGAGTCAGAAGAGGACGATCCCCCACTTCTCGTGAAACGTCCATACGTTGGACTCGACGGAAGGCTCAAACGCCCAAGATCTCGTAATGCAAACAAAAAGGTCCCAGCATCTGCTCAAAACAAGGAGTCCACCAAAGACGTTGAGCAATCGTCTGACGAGTCAGAGGACGAAGATGGATCGGGACGTGTTCCGGCAGTGATGAAAGCCGAAATCTGGAAGATTAGGGCTGACTACGAGGAGAGAATGGAGGCTGTTGCTCAACGTTTCAACCATTCCCTCCAATCAGCTTACAAAATAGCAGGAGATGTTACCATTGCCTCCAGGGACCCCAACCTGTTCAATATCTTTCAAAAGTGGTACGTTGCTGAAGATGGTAAAAACAAGAAGATTCCCGAGTCTGGTACGTCGTCATCATTGTAGCTCTATAAATTTCCTCACAATGTTTTACAGTGAATCCTGGCCAATATCTCAGCCAACAATGGCAGGAACTTCGCCGCGCACAACTCGGTGAGCACTGGAACGATC
Source organism: Stygiomarasmius scandens (assembly GCA_037954225.1). Classification (NCBI taxonomy): domain Eukaryota; kingdom Fungi; phylum Basidiomycota; class Agaricomycetes; order Agaricales; family Campanellaceae; genus Stygiomarasmius; species Stygiomarasmius scandens. The sequence continues at coordinate 74,382 of JBANRG010000135.1, read as the reverse complement.
CTGCGAAAGTCGAAGAGGAATTCGCCAGCCTCAGGCAATGGCACTCCAGCCGGTATAGCAACGATCCCAAGATGACCAAGGGACCCACGAAACACGATGTGCGAGCTGTCGCCAAAATAATTAGTGACGTGGTAGGTACCTGTATCGCAATTCGGGTGAAGTTTACTGAAACTGCCTTTTCCATTCAGGCTAAACAGGCTACTCTGAACCGAGGTATCTGGGTATATGCCTTTATTGTAGATCCCACAGGTCACCATAGTATGATATCTGGGTGGGGCAAGGAGTACGAAAACATGAAAGTGGCCTTCCCCTCGCAAATCACTTCGCAACTCCATGACGTTGGTATCTTATTGGGTGGCGAACACATCAAAGCCCAGATTGGTTCTGCTGTCAGTGCTGAGCTCAAGTCACTTGTGGTTGCTGCTGCAGAGGTAGGCAATGACCGGGACCGTGAGCGTGCTCTTGTCCCCAAGATTTTGCTTCACGACATAGGTGGGTTTCACGTCTTCGTAAACGGTCTTCTTGCTCATGGAAACTTTGGGCCAGGTACACTCGGTATAAAGCATCCAGCCAGGTTTCCCTGGAAAAATTTCTCAGACTACGCATACAAACATCAAATCCGCATCTTGAACTGGCCTGAAGACATAGCGGCTCCAGGCGCGGGATTAAAAGATGTTAACCACGCCGTACGGAAGACAGGTGGACCAAGCTCTTTGACTGCTGCTCGCATTGAAGAGTTGTTGTGGTTAAAGGATGCTTGGGCAAGAAAGGATTCAAACCCCACGCCTCCAGAGCATATCACCAGCAAAGCGTTACGAGTTGTTTCATGGAGCGAAGGTGAGTGTCTTCTATAACCTTAGTCGATGGACGCGTAACATAACATATTCATAGCGGAAAAAAATCTATCGCCCGAGAATCAAAAGAATGTAGCCCTCGTAAAGTGCTCTGATGGCCGCACTTTAACTTCTGTTTTAAACTCCAAACAATGGCGGAAACAACAAAGTTCGCTTACCGACGAAAGCGAGGCTGAGAATCCAAAGAAGACTAATCCATCTCTGTCCTCAGGCCGTTCACCTTCTTGTCCACCTGAGTTCTTTGAGGAGGGGCGTCCCCCGTTTGTATTTTCGGACGAGGAGGAGCAGCAGCAGCTACGTATGCACCCAGAACCAACTCCTTTTTCATCGCCAGTACGTCGAGCAGAACCATCTCGCCTTCATTCCGACAAGCTTTTTATTGGGGCGGAAACTCAGCAACACTATCTCGAGAGTAGCGACGGTGAAATGGGCCTTGAAGACGAGTATGAAGATGACGGCCATCTCAAACCATTTCGACGCTTTCAACCACCAAACCAACGTCGTCGCCCCCATGTTCATGTCGACCCTGGAGATGCCGACGAGTATGAAGACGAGTATGAAGACGAGGGTGACGAGGGAGATGATGACCATGCCCAATTATTTCAACGCTCTCATGCACCGAAGCAGAATCGTCGTCCCCGTGTTCATGCTGACTCTAGAAGCAGTGAGCCTTTCTTGGATACTTCTCGCAATACTAAAAATCGCCGGGTTCCGAAAGATTACGCTCCTGTTCAGCAGCGTTCACACATGCACCAGCACCCCTCCAGGTCTCAGAGGCCAGGATTTTCGGACTATCGTGGGGTCTCCAATAATCAGCACGTGTACAATGGGGTGGCAAGGAATGAAGACTTGAGAGGTTCAACTCAGCCACAAATCATAGGTTCCAAACGCACAAAGGGATCGGAGGATATACGACCTGCGAAAAGGATGAAACTGAAGGGTGACGGAAGTAAGATGAATTTCAAACAGTTGCTGAAGCGTCGGAGGAGGTGAAAATTTGCCGTATTAGTGTTTTTACAAGTTTTTACAAGTTGATGTGTTGTTTTTATGTATTACTTCTATTTGGTTTTCACAATTTGATATGTATTCAGTCTATGTTTGAGATGTTCTTTCTTTGTTCAAGAACACTAAGAGAATGCATTAGGCCAGTGTGGACTTAGCAAATTGGATTGGAATGGGGAGCCCCCAGGTGAGAATTAAGAACTTCCTGGTAGCTCCCAGAGTAATTTTGGGAGCTGCCCTTCAGGCCCAAGAAATTTCTGGTAGCCCCCATATAATTGCTGGGAGCTACCTATCTGATCAGACATTTCTGGTAGCCCCGCATTTAATTTTTGGGAGCTACCTTTCAGGTTAACAATTGTTTGGTAGCTCCCTTTAATTATGGGAGCTACCTGTCAGGACCAAAAAATATCTGGTAGCTCCCTTTGATTTTTGGCAGCTACCTGCCAGCACCTAAAAGATATCTGGTAGCTCCCAATGAAGTGCTAGATACTAGGGGAGCTCCCATAAAGACATGGCATCTCCCAGATCATCCATGGAGGCTCCCATATCACTTTGGAAGTTGCCTGGTAACACCCATTTCATTTTAGAAGCTCTCAAGGAACCAGCTCTGAGCTGGCTTGTATTCCTAATCTATAAGTTCTTCTTTCTGTATATGTGAAGAGTAATGAAAGACAAATATATATCAGTGAAAGACTTAGTGCATGTAATATATAGTTGCAGTCCTACTATCTGTTGAATGTCTTGAGTGCTGTATAATGTGTAAGGTCTCTCTCTTGACTTTGTCATATGTCAGGCCTCCACAGTAATTTAATGTTCTGTGTGACACACAGGATGACATCTGCTACCCCTTTTTTTACTTTTACTTTTACATCTGGGTCAAACTAGTAGACATTCTATGGAATGTATGATTTGTGTCTATAGAGCAAATAATTTTTATATAGCCAAAATTGCATTTTTATAGCCCCTTTCACTTTTACATTTGGGTTCTGTGTAATGTAAGATTTGTGTCTATGTAGTGAATGGTCCTTTTAGCATTTTTCTAGCTATAGCTACAATTGCAATTTTTATAGCCCCTCTTTTACATTTACATTTGGGTCATACAAAAGATTCACAGCAGACAATTCCAGCAGGCAATACTTGCAATGGACATACAGCATTTACACAGCATTAATAGAGCTGAAAATGCAAAGATGGACTCCTGATACCCTGTGACAGTGTGACAAATATGGCAGGTCCCTGGCAGATCCCATTGACATTTGGGAGTCCCCATCAGATGCATAACAGCATCTCCCAGACAGCTACCAGCTTAATACCATGGAAGACTGGGTACAGGTAGTCTCCCAGGTATTTACTACCTCTTAGGTATAAAAGTTGCAGGTATTAAGGTAACCTAAGTAGGTCTGTCTAGGGGGTTACCTGAGGTGATACTTAATCGAACACCAAAAACTGCATTAAAACAACAAACTCCTTACTTTAAGTGTTATGGTGTAAACGCAAATTTAGACAACCTACACAGCTTTGGTATACCTTGCATTGTATACGACGAAGCAAGAAAAAGCAAACTAACTCCCAAAGGCAAACACGGAGTTTGGTTAGGCTTAGATGACCATTCAAAGGGTCATTATGTATACTTTGGAACCAGAGTTGGAGTAGAACGCAATTTGCGGTTTCTTACAAACACTTCGCAAATTGAAGGGGAGTTGAATACCCCTAATCAACAACCACTACAAACTGAAGACGAATCCATAACTGAACAACAGCCACCTCAGGAACATGAACCTGAACCTATGGACGTCGACTCAAACGAAACTACTGAACCAACAGGCCCAAGGCGATCTGCAAGGATCCGTGAAGCCCGAGGTTTACTCTATGATGAAGTCGAACAAAACATTGCTTTTTTCTTGACAGAATTTAATGTTTACTATGCTGACAATGTTGGCGACCCAATTACCTAGAACGATGTACTGAAACATCCACTATGCGACTCATGGTTTGATTCCATGAAAGCCGAACTCAACTCATTAGAAAGTCTTGGAACCTGGGAGTACGTTAAACCTCCTCCTGATGCAAACATTATTGGTTCCAGATTTGTCTACAAAACTAAGTATGAACTTGCTAAAGAAATCAAATTAAAATCAAGACTGGTAGCACAAGGCTTCAGTCAACGTGAAGGCATTGATTTTTACGCTAATGATGTCTTTGCTCCAGTTGCTCGCATGAGTTCTACTCGATTTATACTAGCTCTTGCAGCAACACTTGATTTCGAAATAACACAATTAGATATCAAATCTGCATATCTATATGGCAACGTTACTGATGAAGAAACACTATACCTTCGTCCCCCTCCAGGAAACTTACTACCTAATTTACCTGAAGGCTATGTACTTAAACTACGAAAAACACTTTATGGCCTTAAACAAGCCGGTCGTCGATGGTATGAAAAACTATGTGATATCCTTATCAAAGCACTAGGACTTACAAAGTCTACTTATGATAATGCTGTATTTTATCGATATCATGAAAATAAACTCATTCTAATACTATCATGTCATGTAGACGACATTACTTTATGTACTATCAACTCAAACACTACTCAAGCATTTGTAAATGCTTTAAGTCAACATGTACAAGTTACTGACGGTGGAGAAATCCACTGGATTCTCGGTATGGAAATTCAACGAGATAGGAATAACCGTATTATTCAACTCCGTCAGAAACATTATATTGAGAATATCCTCAAACGATACAACTTTGACCAATTACATGCACGCCGTACACCCATGTTACCCGGGCAAAATCTTAGTCCTAGACCCGAGAACGAACCGAAGCGGGACGCTGCTTCAACAAAACACTTTATGTCACTAGTTGGTGGACTACGATATGTCGCTGACTGCACTAGACCAGATATTGCATACTGCACCGGTCAACTAGAAAGGTACCTTAACGATCCAAGTGAAGAACATTACGCTGCAGCTAAACAATGTTACTTATACTTAAAAGGAACTTGCAACTACTGGCTCAACCTAGGGAGCCTTAACGTTACTGCAACTTACAGATATGCTGACTCTGATGGTATGTCAACGTACGGCAATAAACCAATAATGGGCTATGTATTTAAATTCTCCGAATCGCTTATCTCTTGGTCAAGTAAGCGAGGATCACTTGTAACTTTATCAAGTACAGAGGCTGAACTTAGCGCACTCGCTTTCGCCTCTCAAGAAGCCATTTACTTAAAAGGCTTCATATCTGAAATACTAAAAGAAAATCAGGACCCGTGCTTATTAACACGGATAGTGAATCAACTTTAGCAATTATCCGTTCTCCTGATGAACAGCATACTCAAAGAACTAAACACTTTGAGATTCGCAAGAACTTTATAACTGATTGTATAAAGCAACGATACATAAAAGTTAAACATGTATCCACTCACGATCAACTTGCTGATATGCTTACGAAGGCACTTTCTGCCGACAAGATCAAGCGTTTCTCCAAAGAACTACGGATTCACGCTTGAAGGGGAGTGTTGGAATATTTTATTCCTGACTACGATCAAACTGTCGACATAAGGTCATATGGATCATGTGTCATAACTTTATATTACTTGTAGTTACTTATTTACTTCATTTAACTCAATACTATTTATACTTGAGGACAGAGTGATGTACGATCACTTCTTCCTTACTCCCCACCTTCGTGTGCTGCTATAAGTCTAAGTCCACTCAGCTTTTCTTAACATAAAGTATATAGAAAAGGACAAAAAAGGAATCCACACTTTTCTCCACTTTTCTACACTTTTCAAGTAAAGTATAGAAGCAAAGTATAGAGAAAAGTGTAGAAAATGGAACCCCTACTTGTCTTCACTTTTTCACACTTTTCTGCACTTTTCTTCACTTTTCTTCACTTTTCATTAACTTTTGTACACTTTTGTACACTCTTCCACACCTTTCTGTACTTTTGAGTGTAGAAAATGGAACCCATGATTTTCTTCACTTTTCCACATTTTTCTTCACTTTCCCACACTTTTCTTTACTTTTCTACACTTTTCCACACTTTTCTACACTTTTTCACACTTTTCTGCACTTTTTCACACTTTTCTGCACTTTTTCATATCTCTACTTTCCCATACATCTTTGCACTTTTTCACACTTCTCTACACTTTTCCACACTTCTCTACACTTTTCTTTACTTTTCCACACTTTTCCTTACTTTTCTACACTTTTCCACACTTTTTGTACACTTTTGTACACTTTTCTTCACTTTCCCATACTCTTGCACACCTTTTTGTACTTTTGACACTTTTTGTTTTTTCATTATTTTGCTACACTTTCTGCACTTTTAGCTTCTGAGGGCATTAGACAATTGGGTTTCAAGCTTGTATTATTCTGATGAGAATAGCATACAAGTAAAATATGGAAGAGTGTGGAAAAGTGTAGAACAATGTGGGAAAGTGTGGAAAAATGCAGAAAAGTGGGAAAAGGTGCTCAACTATTAAAAAAAGTGTAGAAAAGTAAAGAAAAGTGTTGAATAATGCAGTTATGAAAAGTTGGACAAAAGCATAATAATTAAAGTAAAGGAATGTGTCTCTCTTTCTGTTTCCTCACATTTCTGCACAAACCCCCACCTTTTACACATTTCTACATTTTTGTACAATTTACCACATTTTTTATATGAAAAACCATCCTTCCAAAATATACCACCTGAGATTATAGAGATCATATACTGAGTATATCAAAAATGTAATGTTTGTATGATTACTGATGAAATTTACTCATTGCATCAAAATAGAATCTGGTGAAAGATATAGATAATAATTGGAGTAATATAATGAACAATAACATTCAAGGTATAATGATATTTTGTAAACTTTCTTCCTCACAAGTCAAAATAGAGATCAAAAATTATTCTACAGTCATTAATATATTTTGTGATGACTTATGGAGATGATATTTTAATCATAATTTGATGGTATATATTGAGTCTTAACTTGTCCCCTCCAAAATATTCTACATGAACATTTCTTGACAATATTTTGAGCATATCTTGGCAACAGATCAGAAAAATTTCTACTGTTAGCTATTGAAATATAATCTTTGTAATATGTTGTAGATTATTTTGAACTTATTTTGATGCATTTACATAGCAGATTGTGGTTGACTATCAAAATAAACCACTTGTGAATAAAGAGGGAATATTTTAAGAATAAATTGGCAATCCACTGTCTTTTGGATCAAAATATTACATAATATATTATCAAAATAATCCACTATGAAATATTTTAATCTTCCATCAAAATATTTTCTGTATATTTTATCAGATTTTATTTTGATTTTTTGCGGAATATTATCTCTATATTTTCAAAATATTCCACAGTGGATTATTTTGATATGTTTCCAGTGATTGTAAGTCCATGCTTGTGAAGTATAGTCATCTAGGAAGACTATCACATATTTGGACTTGTGGTACGATATTGGGGGGAATTCTTTCAAGTCTGTGTGGACAAGCTTGAAAGCATGTTTAGCACACAAGTTTGATTGGGAAAATTTGTGTAAAGGCAGTTTTGCTTCCAAGCATCCTCGACAAAGTGGATTTTCATTGGGAATAGAGATTTCAGGGAAACCTCTAGTATGGTCCTTCATGTGGTGAAGTACCTCTGTGGAAGGATGTCCTACACATTGGTGTAGAAGATCATAGTTCATAGAATAAGTAAAGCCATTGTTGCAAACAGTGTGCAACTGTTGCTTTGAGTGTCTCAGCCAATACAAAGTATCTTGTGAGAATAATTTAATGAATGAAAAGAATTTTGTCCCTTTCTTGTCTTCAAGAACAATATGTTCATTGGTACCATGACTCTTGTAGCCATCATTTAGGAGTTGTCCTAATGATATGAGGCGTTGGTTTAGATCAGGCACATAAACAAGTTTGCAGTTTTTAGAGGTATTGGATTTTCAAGATCCTCAATATCGACCAGGTCATCTTTTACAAAGGTAAAGTGAGATGATGCTCCTGAGTCTAGAAGCCAATGATCCATGGTAAGCAAATCCATGTATTTTTGGAGTTCCTTCTCAATATTTTTCTTTCCCTTACATTTAGAACACTCAGCAAATGGTATGTTGTGTGCGAAAGGAGATGAATAATATTTATTAAGTATGGAAGAAAGCCTGTGTAGGCAGCAAGGCAGTAGCCTGCTTAACCTACCTGGGGATGAGTGTTAGAGCTGAGGCAATAAGATGATAGAAGATCTCTGTTAAGAGTGCTAAAGTACAGTACAACTACTGAGGGTATTTATACTAAATACCTATCATAAGTATCATATGATTATCAGCATAAGGCTGTCTGTATCAATATGTACTGGGTGTATGTGGCTATTCTATATACTATGAAAGTTCTATCAGAATGATCTGATGGAAGAAGTGTTGCCACATAAATGTGGCAATGCATTGATGGCATCTTATGGAAGTGCCAATTCAACAATGGCCTCATACCTGCCACATGCAGTGATGGCCTACTTCTTTTATAATACTATATCTGGGATGTGTGCAGAATTTCAGGCCTGCCATTTGCTCCCCTCCCCTCCCTTGTTTCACTCAGGAGGTCCCCCAAGCTGGGGAGTCTCAGACAGGCACTCTAAAGCCTCATTTTGCACGTTAAATGTCCTCTAAACCCTAACCCTAACCCCTAACCCTAACCTACCTAAATGCAGACAGTAATACTGCCTACTTCAACAGCACTTTGGTGCAATGGCAGATTGTACAGGTTTGAGTGTCCAGTAGCAATGGTTCAATTCTCACATCAGTCCATTTGTTTTCTGTTCAGGAACATGCATTTTTCTGATCTACACCTTAAGGGATATTTAGATATGCATGCCAATAGTCAATACTGACTTACATTGGGCATATTGAAATATGGTCTATGGAGATTTGAGCAGATATCTAATTACTGGTACTCCAAAGGGTGTTCTTTTATTTATGAGGACTCATCCTTACTAAACTCAACTCACATGGTGGCTGTGAAATTTCCATGTAGAAACCCCATTAGGCAAATTATGTCTCCTGGCATGCATCAGCATTCATAATTGCTTCCCACAGTTGCCAGCTGTCATGAAGAGGTGACAACGAGCAAGTAAAGTGAGAGCGAGATGAGCTTAGGTGAGGTTACTAGTCTAGTCCAAATAGACCAAGTTAATCATTAGAAAGTAAAGAGAAATAAAACGCATACCTAGTCCAAATAGACCAAGAGGTCAAGATGAGGACTAGGTTGCAGGATGGGCTAGTTTAAATACAGTAAGGACAAGATTGAGATGTGAAAGGAAAGCTGTAAGTAAACTGCGTGTTTGCTGTGTGTTTGGGAAAGATTCTGGTAAGATTATGGGGAAACTATGGACAAGTATAATTGGACAGAAATGAAGAAAAGGTGTGTACAAGATGTAAAGGTGCAAGGCAGCATGCACTGCATGGTTAAGGTTTAAGATTTGAAAGTAAGGTTAAAGGAAAGGACAAACAGGAATATACAAGTATAAATGTCTATAAATAAAGGAGAAATGAATATTAGTAATTGGAATAAAATGTCAGTATTTAATCTTCACAACACCAGCCTTGTTCCTCATCTGAGAAAATGATTATGTTATAACACTATAATCATTTCAACCAGGTTCTAACTGAATTGTAACTGAATTATCACTAATCATAACTCAGTTATAACTTGGTTATAATTCATGAACTATTATAATCCTCATAATGGGGTTATAATATATTGTCATTTGTGTGATGCTGCTACACATAGTAATGGCCTAATTCTTTTATGAATATATGTAAAGTAGTCTGGCACAACAGAAAATTTGACTTCAGAGACCATCAGGAATCAGGGTAAAAACTTTCAAGGGGTTGTACTGGGTTGTGCAACGCTGAAAAGCTTGACAGCTGGCAAGTGAAACAGTAAACACGGAAAATCCGCAAGTTCCGATGATCGGGTCATTTTATATTTCTGGATTGCAGAAAGTATAGCACCTGTTACTGGGTACAAAAACCTGTAATTCATCAGAAATACAGTAACATTACAAGGAAGATATGAATTGGAAACATGTCTGTATTTCCAAAAGATATACAGAAAGAAAGACAAGATAAGATACAATGAAATTACAGTTTGAAAAGGCTTAATAGTGAATATACAGTGAATATGTGTTACTGTAACTCCCCTGTAAGATAAGTGAAAATCATGATACATACTTGTTTTCAATTCATATTTTCTTTGTAAAATCACTGTATTTCCAAGTAATTACAGGGTTTTGTTCTCAATGTGTCCTGCAGATATATTCTCATTAAAGTGAACAACAATCCTATATTGTGTATCCAGAAGTTCATGAGCTAAAACCTGTATTTTAAGTAGAAATAGTTTTTTGTATCTGCACATGGTAGGCTGCCGGTTGCATGCTAGCGGAAAACCGGCTACAAGGCCCGAAACCTCGCAAGTTTTATCCCATTTGCTGATGAGTCCAGTACTAAGATGACTGCTGAGAGCTGAGATGCTGAACCAGCTCAATAGCCTGAACTGCAATAACAGTACTCAGCCCATCATTGATAGCCACTTGTTTTATTGACGGAAATTTGTAGAACACGCCTCCACTCCAAGATCCATCCACTCTTTGCATCAAGAGCAATCTATCCAAGTCAACTTTATCTACAATGCCAATTTTGGCAGCTGCGTAGATTCGCATTGCCAAACTCAGTGGATCACCTTCACATCCAATGCGACTTGTTATGCGTGCCCTTAAATCTCCCCCAAGTCTATGCTGCACTGCGGTAGAGCTGTCACAGAGGCGGCAAACAAAGAATAGAAACTGATCTTCAGATACGTAGTATCGGGTTCCAGATGCACATGCTCCAAACTTGAGGACATCCGCTACCCAATCCATAGTTTTTTGAAGCTGATTGCCTCTTCCATAGCGGTGAAAAAGAGTCAGGACATTGCAGCAAACAATCGGATCTGTTACTAATGTAAGTCTTAGAATGTCTAGGAATAAAATCAATTTCATCACCAATTCTGGGACGCGCATGGTCAAAATATACTTGAATTATTCCGTCACTGTTAACGTACAGCAGCATTTCATCCATCACTTTATCCCGTTCAAGGTCTGTCATGTATGGGACAACTGTTAAGGCAATTGAAGTAGTGTCGAGATCATCTCTGATGGTAAACATGATAACAATTTGACTTCTGCCTAAAAACCAGCATCATGGTACTCACGGAAATGTAGCAGCTGTTGTAGTAAGTCTGCCTTGGCCTAGAACCACCAGCATATAAAACCTAATAAGAATACATTAGGATAAAGGATTGTATCATGACTCACTTTGTATTGGCTGAAAGAAATTGAATTTACCATTGAACCTCGTGTAATGAACAAGACTTTCATCTGAAGTCATATCAAGGATCAAAAGTTGAGTAAAGTTCTGTAACATGAAATGTGAGTGAAGTATTATTCGAGGTACACAATAACTACCTCTTTGACCTCAAAACCCTGAGGCTGAGCGGTGGTGTTAAATCTCCCACTATTAGTGGCTAGATAACAATGGGCGCGTCGTATCGGATCATCGCATAATGCTTTGATTTGTCGAATAAGGCCTTCTGTATTGTCGAAAATAATTCCCCTCATTCCAAGGGAACATGCAGTGAGAACATTTTCCACTTTATCGTCAACAAAAATTGTATCAAATGGATTGATTCCAGTCTGCTTGATAACAAAGTTATAGAAACCAATATTGGGCTTGCGCTCTTTTGCATCTGCTCTGTCAATAATGATGAGTTGAACAGTGAAAAGATTTACTCAGACGACGCACGAGGAAAATATGCCGTTGAATACATTCCAATCACCCAGTTTGTCGTGATGTAGAATGAAATGCTGATCTGGATGTGAGATGTTTGACATTGCATAAACTCGCAATCCGGAAGCCTGAAGGTCTCGAATGAAGACTAACAGGTCATGGTTAACCTTCAGTGAATCTCGTGCATGAGAAAACGACTGGATAAGGACACTATAGTCACACCCAAACTCAATTGCCAGCTTAGTATATGCTTCGTGTTCTGTAAAGTTTCCTTTCTCGTATTCAAACCAAGTGGCTGAGGTAACGATACCTCTTATCAGTTTGTGAGAAACAGGCATTTGGCTCGAAGAATCCGACCAGGTAAAGAGTACATCGCCCAGGTCGAGAATGATCGTTTTGAATTTTTGTGTTCCAAAAGTCACTGTGATTCATATCAAAACGTGAAATTCAAGAAGATGCCTGTAACACTTACTAAGCACTAACTTATGATATCAAGAAAGGAAGTACTACTGGGAATGTAGAGAACGCTAGGATGAGGCTTTTATATGGAGGAAACTTAATCACGCGTCGTTTCTCCGAGTACACCGACAACCGCGCTGATATCAAAGGCTGATGTGGGTTGCTTCATATCAATCATACCAGTTGAATCGATTTGACGTGTTCAAATATGAAACCTTCCTCAAATCTGTCATGAGCGGCAGCGATTTTGATTAATTATCAACTATAGATAGTTTGGATCAATACTGGCTCCGTTACCAATAAAACATTCTAGAAGCTTACGGCTCATTACTATGTGCTGACAAAAACTATTTTGATCTATCTTACTAAGGGGTTATTCAAACTCCCACGTATTTTTTTGAACATGACAATAAAGATTGTTTGAACTTGGTGAGCTCTCCGAATTTTGGTTTTTGATTGCAACTATGTCTATTGCATGTAATGTGCCAACTACAATATTTCAACATACAGTGATAAGTGGATCCCTAAAGGAGTAAATAATAAAAGAAGAGGCCATCGCTTTGCATGGCACGTACGAGGCCTTCAGCCGTAAACTGTTCAATGCTGCCTGATGCCATGGTGATGGCGGAGATGCCGAAAAGAACCATGCACGTGGTACTACTGCCAAATGGGTATGAGGTTCGTTTTTAACACAGCCACACTCAGCGACTCGGGTTAAGTAAAGACGAGTCCCTTACGGGCCTCGTGATTATGAGGCAAAGGCAATGACCCACATAGTGGGTCAGTTTAAACCCTTTTGGGAATGAATTGAGCCCCAAGGTTGATTAAACTGCATGAATTTGTCGAGCTTTCAGAATTGCGGTTTTTGATTTGCAATTATGTCTATTGCGTGTAACGTGACATCTACAAGATTTTGACATATAGTGAGAAGTGGATTACTGAAGGAGAATAACTAGGAGACAAAGGCAATGGCCCACATAGTGGGTCAGTTTAAACTATTTTAGTAATGAATTGAATCCCGAGCTTGATTAGTCGGATTGGCTCGTCACTTGTGCTTCTGACAGATCACAAGGAATTGATATGCAGAAGTCAAATGTCAACACCGCAGTGGCTGAACAGTATATGCAGGCTTAAATTTCACCCAGGGAAGATCAGCAAAAAAAGAAGTTTCTTCCTGGGATTTGCATTTGGCTCCTCAAAAATAATAGATAGGGTGTTAGGGCACATCTACACTCATAAAAACGAAAATGTGCTATAGGAAAATGGAAATGGGGTGACAGAATAATAAAAAGCTTTGTTCTGTGACCAGGTAAGGCACACATGTCTAACTGCTTCACTTGAGGCTCCACCTTCTTTCAAAGTGGGGACTAATTTTCATTGAATGACCTAACCAAGAAAGGAACCCCCTTTGATTAAAGACTGACACGAGTCGGGGTCATCAGCAAGTACTTACAGGTTGATCCGTGGGAATACTTGCGGGTTTTTTACCCACAGGTCCAAGTACTTGTTTCACACGGGTCGTGCACAATTCACAAGTATAAGGTTTAACATAGGCAAGTACTTGGCCAATAACTTTTCAATTCTGCCTTACTAATGTCATACAACAATTACAGGACTTCAACGCGATGTCACCAGAACTCCTAAATAATTTTTGATCGTATTTGACACCCAGTAGGAAGTCCCGTCGTTTTAAAGAGTTTTCGGGAGTTTTTTGACATTTATTTACGATCAAATGCTCATTAAACTCTACAAACTACCAAAAAACTATCTTTTTGGAGTTTCTTGTGTATTTTAGTCGATCATGTTATTTTAAGAACATCACAAGCTGTTCGGGCTACTAGACAATGCGCAGGATGTACAGGTCAAGCTCTGCGACGTTTACACGGGTGAAACTAGTACATTATTACACGGTATGCACTTATAGGATAGTCATACTATTATAAAAAGGCTAACACAAGGACGCATTAAGAACCTGCGCAACAGTGAGCAAGGCTATCATCGGAATCGATGTATGCGTTACTAACCAGTGGATTTCTTAGTTCGTTCTGATTTGCTTGCGCTCTGTTGTTTCTGCTGCCATTCCTACAAGTGGAGCTTGAGAATAAATACTGAGTATAAATTAGTGACATACCGTTCTCTTTGTGAGATCCCGTTCGAGTTCTGCCTTCAATGCCTTCCAATCCTGCTCAAACACCTTCTCCGACTTACTATGATTCTCAGGCTTCTCTTTCCATTCCTTCAAGTAAACTTGCCTGGCCGTTCCTTGTCAGTAAAGCAGATATATAGTATCATGGACAGGACATACCGAAGCGTAACTCGTTGTTTCTTGCCGCTTGCTTGCGAAATTGGGGCTGATACATGGGAATCATTGGCAGAAGGAATACTGCTTGAAGAGCCTGGGGTGGACAGCTCCGGTGAAGGTACTACAGGTGTAATTGTCGAGTCCAAAGGATGCTGCGTCACCTGTATTGGGGTTCCATGCATGTTGAATAGGTTGCTTGTAAGGGCTGAAAACGAGTCTATGTCCATGCTAATGTCCCTAGAGCAGATTCGAGAGTCATTCTGATAGAACCCGCATTCATGCTCACCATTGACTTGTTGCAGACTGGGGAACCGATTGATTGGGACGAGCCTAAAAGCAAAACATATTAGGAATTGGGGCTGTGTTTTGGGATCGTTACACACCTCAAAATTTCTGCCGTCTGTCTCCGCATGCAGGGAGGGCACTAAATCTCCATCCTGCTGCATCATCTCCTCCTGCAGTGGTGATGAATGTGCCGGTTCTAGCAGTGGTAGTTGTGGGGTACAAGCAGGTGCAGGTTCTGGGGTCGGTTGAGGCTGCGGTGCTGGTTCAGACAGCCGTTGAGTCTGCGACGGTTCTGGGGTTAGTTGAGGCTGCGGCGCTGGCTCATGAGGGATATGGGCAGGTTGAGGCTGTGGTGCTGGCTCAGACAGCCGTTGAGTCTGCGATGGTTCTGGGGTTAGTTGAGGCTGCAGCGCTGGCTCAAACAGCCATTGAGTCTGCGATGGTTCTGGGGTTAGTTGAGGCTGCGGCGCTGGCTCACGTAGGATATGGGCAGGTTGTAGTTCTAGCAGTGGTTCTGAAGATGGAACGGGTGTTGGCTCAGACAGCCATTGAGTCTGCGATGGTTCTGGGGTTAGTTGAGGCTGTGGCACTGGCTCAGGGGCGACTCGTCAGTGCTTCGAGGTATGTTGGATCTGGGTTTGGTCATCAAAATTGTTGCTGTCGTCATCATTGTCATTGTTGTCGTTGTCGTCATTGTCATCATCATTGTCATCATCATTGTTGTCATCATTGTTGTCATCATTAACACTAGCTGGCTGTTTGCTAGTACTGTAGGTCCTCTTCTTCCAATCACTGAAAATTCTATGGACAACAAGCTTCACCTTCCATAGACCAGCTGTGAGTCGGAGAAACTTGAAATCTGGAGTGTTGAGCAAGGTACCATACACAAAGTTACGAGCTATTTGCTTTGCTGAGCACCATTGGTCCGGCTCGAAATTTGTTCCTTGTAGTGTCTCGAAAAGCATTCAGCAGTCATCAGTAAGGGTATCTAGGATATCGTCGCTAATGAGACTACCGTGTTCGTCTTGAAACATGGGCCAACGTTCGCCTCTGGATCCTTTACGTGGCTGACCTCGTCTCTTAGATGGTGCAAGCCCATCAGTTTCTCCACAGTCATCCTGCTTCTTCTCTTCCCAAGACTGGCGTGTCTAGTAGCTGACTTCAGGGTAGTCTTCATGATCTAGTTGTGGAGGTAGAGTTGGAATGGTAAAGGGAAGGGTTGATGTGGTACTTGCTGGGCCCAAACCTGGTGTTGATGTATTCCTACTACAGTCGCATCAGGACATAAGAAAATAGCTTGATAGCATACAATGCACTTTATTTCTTCTAGCTTTCTCTTTAATTCATTGATTTCATCGTCTTTGGCCTCCAACTTGGCTTCGAGTAGGCTTTGGGCTTTCTGCAGATTGAATAATTGGGTCTTGGATGAAATGAGCTGTTTTTGAGCTTCGATAAGGGCCAATGCATGCTCAAGTTCTGAATTATTGCTGGTAGAATAGTGGGCTTGGAGTTTGGGGCATATGAGGGAAAGGATTCTAAGGAAAACAGTATCAGTTTCCCAAGATGAAAAGCGCATAATGAAAGTGTACAAAGTTCTGGCTTCTATGCTGAAGCGGCGACTCCAGAAACTGAGTTTGACCTCTTGTACACCTCAGGCACCCACCTAGGTAGACCTACTTAGGCTACCTTGTTATGTACACTTTATTACCCTTAGAGGTCCCAAATACCTGGTATGCTACCCTTACCTTGATTTTTGCAGAATGAAGCTGGCAGCTGCCTGGTAGAAGCTTGGTAGAAGTATTTGCTCATTTATTTTACCTTTTTGTTACTACTGGTAGCTAACAGGCAGCCAAGTGGTAGCTTCCCATTTTGTCACACAGTCACATGGTGCCAGGAGTCCTCCCCTAAAGACTATAATAATACTTAATCTGTTGATTGTACACCTTTTGTCTATGTATTCTTATAGTGTTCACTATTATTGTATACTCTCTGAACTTTGTCCAAATCTAGCTTCAAATATATCTGTGGTGTCCTGTTCTGCCTATTTATTCACTGCAAGGAAGGCCATGAGAAGCTTGATCAAACACTATGCTACAAGGCTACAAAGACTATTGACACAAATTGATTCAATCAATAAATTCTGTTGCTTTCACTGTAACAGCTCTATGGTGGCTTCTCAAGAATGCATCTCTGGTGTATGTAGCTGCTATAAGAGATATGTTCAAGTGAACTTACATGAGTTGAATTACTGCGTGTTTCATTCATATAAATGTTTATATCTTCTGAAACTCTGTTTGTCTTTCTACTTTGTTTTCTTTCTACTTTGTCCTCTTAAATCTAAATTAGACTATCAACTAACACAATATTTTGTTTTCAAAAGATTATAATTTACTTATAATCTACAATCATGTAAAAATCCATACAAAATAATAAAATCCCACTATATGTGTAAAATCATCATTTTGCTGATGAGGCTACCTTGTAGTTGCCTACACTCCCTGTCATCTACTGTACAGTGGCTGGTAGGTGACTGGTAGGTGCCTACACTCTTTGTCACCTACCCATACTCTCTGTCATCTGCCAAGCATACCATTTGGACAAAGGTAGTTGCCAACATCCTCTGTCACCTGCCAGAAGGCCATGGATAGCTACCAGGTAGCTTCCTATATTGCATGTCACTTACCAGATGGTGAACGGTAGCTACCCACACTCTGGCACCTGCCAGGTAGTTCACAGGTACCTACCAAGAGGTAGCTGTGTTCTCTGGTAGGTGACATGTCTCCTTCTGTCTCTACCAAAGTGTAACTGGTAGCTTCCTTCCTTTCCTGGCAGATACCAGATAATGGACAATAGAGCTAGGTAGCTGCCATGGCCCATTTGGCAGAGACCAAGGCAAGTTCACCGATTACATTTACACCAAACATGTTTCATGCGATGGTCAATATTCTCTGAGACCCAACCAAAAATAAACAGATAAGAGATTTATTCAAAAGTGTCTTCAAACTAACTAATGGATTACATATCACTTGCAGTTTTTTAGCAAATACTGTTTGAAAGGTTTACCGGTCATCGTCTTTTTAGCTGGTCTCGATTCAGGCTGCTGATTTTTCTCACGGGGACACTTCATACTCCTGATGTGACCAGAGTGACCCACCATAGTTTCTGAGGTGGACTTCTGGTCTCGAGTGACTGGCAGAGAGCTGGAACCTTGAGCGTGTTGTACAGGACTAGGGCGCTGATAGGGCAGGCGATGAGAGCCTGGATGCATCTGAGTTTGCGGTAGTCTGGGCTCGGCATATGTGCGAGGATTCTCGAAAGGGGGAGGAACTGAAGGAGGAACTAGAGATCTAAAATCGCTGTGTTTAGTCAGAGCATGCGTCCTAGTGTTGATTGGCATCCTCTGAACTGGAATCGGAAGACCAGGTTGGGCATCGGCATACATGTGAGAACAGTAAACCTGCGCTTCATGCAACTGAGGGAGATGCTTGGAACGGGGCTGTTGGCTGTACAAAGGGATATCATCATCCCCTTCATATCCATCACTAGGAGTGATGTCACTGCTTTCAAGAAACTGTTGCTGCTTTTCAGCGCCGATAAACAACCTCCTTCCAGCAGGGATATGGGTTGTTGATGGTTCACGGATAGGGGATGAGAAAGGACTAGGATTGGGATGACGACATAGAGTAGTGTCCTCTTCTTCCGAGAAATTGAATGGGGGAATACCTTCCTCTAGGTGAGGAGGTGGAGAAGGGGAACGTTCAGATGAGGAAGTGGTGCGTGTCCTTTTCCTTGACTTCTTGTTGTTTTTGCCGTCAATGAGCAAGCCTTGTTCTTTGCGCCACTCTTTTGAATGCACGGCCGATGTCAAAGTACGGCCGTCAATGCACTTGACAAGGGCAATATCCTTTTGTTCATCGGGGGGCAAGTTCTTCTCCTCTGAGCAAAGAATTAGAAAGGATTAGAGGCATGTAAGGGAAGAATAAAAGGGAGTATACCATTGCTCCAAGAAACAATTCGCAACACTTTACTCGTAATGCTCTCTGGTGGCGTTACATTTTCCTCCTTTCTCTCCCAAGCCTCCTTATACCACAGTAATTCCTTTATACGGGCAGCCGCCAACGGACCACCACTTTTCGGTATCGCTTGAGTGATGTCTCTCAAGCCGGCGCCAGGTGCCGGTATGTCTTCAGGCCAATTTTCGATTCGAAATTGACATCTCAACGCGAGGTCGGGAAATCTGCTCCAAGGGAACTTCTTCAGGGCAGTGATATCAAGTTACCCTGTTAAAACCGGAGTAAAAATCAGCGAAACCTACACATATAGAAAGGTGTATGCACCTATATCATAGAGCAACATCTTTGGCACGATGGCTTGCTCCGAGGCTCGGTCAGTGCCCACTTTGGCAGCTGCTACAACAAGGTCCTTGAGTTTTGGGTCGACGCCTGAACTTGCCATTAACTTGAGGTTTTCAGAACCGTATAAAACACTAATGTCGTGAAGTTGTGAAGTGAGTTGAGTGGCATACTCAAGTTTTACCGCCTCGTATGGTTTACCCCAGCCAGATACCATACTGTGCTGACCAAAGGGGTCAAGAACGTATGCGAGGACCCATATTCCTCGATTGAAAGCAGATTGCTTTGCCTGAGCAATTCGATGGGTAAATCGCCATAAAGAAAGGAAAGAACGATGAACTCACCACATCACTAACAATCTTGGCAACAGCTTTAACGTCGTGTTTGGTGGGGCCCTTGGCCACCTTGAGACTGTTGTTGTAGCGCTCCAAATGCCATGCTCTCAAATACCTGAATGCTCCTTCGACCTTGTCCGAATCATCCCAGTCTTCGCCGAGACTTTCCTGACGACAATCCTTCCATTTTTGACTGAGAAAGGTACCAGGATTGGCTGTACAAAGTCATAATCAGCCATGAGCAACGTCAAACGAGACCAACTTACTGGATTCCGGAACTTTGCCGTTATTACCGTCTTCGGCTACCCACCACTTCTCGAAGATGTTGAAGAGATTAGGGTCCCTGGAGACAACCGCTATTTCTCCGGCTGCTCGATAGGCAGATTGGAGTGAATGGTTATAACGAAGAGCGACGGCCTCCATTTTCTTCTCATATTCTGCTCGAATTTGCCAAACGTCTGCTTTCATTGCAGCAGGAATACGACCTGATGCATCTTTGTCTTCGTCGTCTTTGGTGTCAGCATCTTGTGGCACATCGTTGCACCGGAGGCGGTAATACTTTTGCAAAAGTTCCCGACAAAGTATCGACACGGCTTTTGCAAAAGTCCCCGACAGCGCTTAACATTGGTTTGAGAGCCCAGAACGGCTCGATTATCCTGCGGCATCATTCAGCACATGACCTAAAGGTGAAATCAACTAGCGGCATCCCGGCATCCCGGCAGCACATATAGGGACTACTTTTTGTAAATGCTATATTATGTAAACAGACAACTTTTGCAAAAGTTGGTTATATTATAGAGGCCCGCCCGACTTTTGCAAAAGTTAGTCATATTATAGAGGCCTGCTCGACTTTTGCAAAAGTCTTACACCTTCCATGCCTTTTTACGTCCGTTTCTACTTGTCTACACCGCCTGCTCCTCCTCCATCGACGTAAGTATCTCCCTTATGTTGGCCACAGATGGGAGCTCCTCCTCCTCCTCCTCCTGGTCATCGACTTCCATCTCAGCTTCCTCCTCCCCCTCAACTCTGTCTTCCACCTCCTCATCAATCTCATCTTCCTGCTCCTCTTCATCGGCATCTTCGTCACCCTGCAGTGGTTCATCATCCTCACTTGATTCCCCCTCATAGTCATCCTGCTCCATATCGCTCCCATCCTCATCCTCGTCTTCATCCCCCATCCCAGGATCAACAACCAGTTCCAGATCTCCAGGCCTAAATTCCCTCGAGCTAGACACCTCCTCAGTATCCCATATTCTTTCAAACCGTTCTGCAATCTGACAGCGAATGGCAGCTTGCTCGAAAGCATAGGCACTTGAACCCTCAAGCCTCTCTCCTTCAAAGGTATCAATATTTGCCCTTTGCTCCCACTGTTCTGCCTGCCACTCCAAGGTCACAAGACATCTCCTCATTTCTTCTTGAAGGAGTAGAATCTCCTCCCTCCATCGTTTAACGCGTGCGTAAGTCTTGCACCATTCCACACGAAGACCTTTATTTTTTCATGGTCAACTTTTGCAAAAGTCTGCAGTACATAATAACGCACCATCATATAAAACCCCATCAGCTTCCAGCTCACCCTGAGAAACGCTATGCCAGATCCATGAAGCTACACGGTTTTTTTCCCTAGCCCCAGGAACCGGATTTTCTCCTGCCAATGCCCGCCTAGCTGCCGCAGCTTTTGAAGCCTTTGCAGCCTTTACTCTTCTTCTTTCTGTTTCCTGTAGATCCTCCATTCCAACAATATGCTCATCTAGAAGCTGGTTCCATCCCATCAAACTCCTATCACCATTCAGAAGAGATAGTTTGGCTGCCCATGCAGCTCGGTAGGATGCTGCTGCAAGCTGAACCTTCTTGTCTTGTCGACCGATCATGCTTCGAGAGCGAGTAGTTGCACCCTGATTCCGAGCATTGATTTTTTTGTACCGCAGTAGCCTTTGCTTGACTAGAATAAATTGACGAAGGTGGTTTAGAAACTCATTAAGCTGGCCATCTCTTAGCCTGAGCTCCATATCCAACAGCTCAGACTTGCAGACATCCGATGTACGTTGAGATGGAGAGAGCTGGGAAGGTAAATACAGAGGAATATCCTCTGCATCAAACTGAGACTTGGAGGGTGGAAGAGTAGCAATGATCTGGAGTGAAACCGGCATGTAGCCAAGCTGCAGAGCCCGAAGACGTTTGATCTGGCGGGTAAGCTTGGTTCTTCTGTCTACAATCCATGTTAGCTGCTTATTGGTAGGTGATCGAACAGCTTTGATATCTTGACGAAGCTCACGTCTGCAGAGAATGAGTATAAGCAAAGATAAAGAGAGAAATAGACACCTACTGTTGCTGCTCAATCTCTAAACCAAAGAACAAAAATTCACTCGGGCTGATGTCCAGGTCAGGCAAAAGATCATCCTCATCATCCGTTTCTCCCTCGTCACTACCATTGCCAGCCTCTCTTCTTTCCTCCTCATGCATCTCTTTTCTGGCCTTTGCCTCCACTTCTTTAGCCAGCTCCAATCTCACACTTTGGGCTGTTTTCCCTATAACAATCCCGAAGTCAAAATGTGTCAACTTTTGCAAAAGTAAGGTATACCTACCATTTACTGGTACAGCATATGGATTCACTGTGGTATGCCTGAGCTCATAATCGTCGACCATCCTTTTCCAATTGGGTGCATTTCTCTGCTGCTTCTGAGAGAACTCAGCCCAGGATTGCTGTTGTCGCCTAAATTGGTCAACGGCATTGATCAGGCGTTTTTTCAAAAGGTCACCTATAAAAATATCAGAATTCAATACTGAAGATGCTCGTATACCACATACCAAGCCCAACAACTTTGCGCCAATTCCAGTGACCTATATGGTCGTCCAGGGTATCGTGATGAGAGCCAGGACCCATTTCCTTGAGGCTAGTAGCCACACCACCAAGCCCAGCCCAGACCCGTTCAATACCCTCTGCATCAGTCTGCCCGACCCCATAGGTGAAGTTGAGTGAGAACTTCTCTTGACAAGATAGAAGATGGCCCAAAATGTGGAGTTTTGGTATAACGAATCTGACTATCCTCAAAGTGAGGTCAAGTCGAACAAGGGGAGGTAGCTTTTTCAGACGTTGAATAACTTTCTTAGACCACTGGCAAACAATATCATAGGAAACAAGTAATACCAGAAGAATATGGATATGGTGAAGTATTGAAGCCTTGATGTAGTCCATGTTGGCATAGCTGAATTAGTGTCAGACTTTTGCAAAAGTGGATCTGGAAGCAAACTCACCGTTCGCCAACTTGTAATGCCCCCATTCCATTTGCCAGCATCATCTCATGTCTCGCACAAAGCCCTGCACCCTTTCCGGTCTCATCGTAACCCTCATGGAACTTTGTATTCGCATGATCAAGGGTCGCCAAGCCAGTGCAAGTACTCATCTACTTAAAACGATTAGCCGCTGGTATAGATGAACAAATTTTGGATATACCTCTTTTTGATCCTTCATTTTTTTACACCAATCCAAATAGGGCCTATTTTGCACAAAGTATGCCCATCCATCCTGAAGGCTAGGATCCCTCTTCCAACTGGATATCCTTTTTCGTTTAAGGCGGAAGCAGGCGTCAAATGCAAGAAACATGGTATATATAAACCTATCCAAGCTCAGGTCATGAGTAAGACTTTTGCAAAAGTTGCAACAACCTACCGAGTATCAGATTGAGCGTCTCTCCAATTCGACGGAAGGTTTACACCAGGCTGAGGACATGCAATGCAGGTCACTGCTACTTCACCTTGCTTAGTCTCATTGACACTGCGAGCTCCATCGTTACCTCGACCACCGCGCCGTAGCATCCTTAAATTACGCCACTGTCGAACCACTCGTAAAACAGTTGGGTAGCGATTCTAAACCTTACTCAGATCCAAATCAACACAACAAAAATAAGGACTCACCGGTATCTTTTGGCCCGTGTTATCCGTAAGACGTTCCAAGCCCTTATAATAGTCATACGTAGTTATCTTGCCTGAAAGAGTCAAGATATGAAACTGCTCCAGCATCTCGAAAGTACAAGCAGTTTTTGGACGAGTTTGAGTGCCAGGGAACCAGCGTGCACGCATGAGTTGCTCCCATTTTTGATGCTGACAACGGGTGAGGGTGGAAATTGAGGAGGAGCAGCTGCAGTAGTTGACTCGAACACGATGTAGACCATTAGCATGGACTACAATCATCTTCGATGGACCAGATAGAGGGTTGCTGCAAGTCGACCCATCCGGATGGCCTAACTGTACAACTAGGCCAAGCCGCTTCAGGGAAATGCGCTCGAAGTAATTGCCATTCCACGACTTTTGCAAAAGTAGGTAAGCAAAAATTCTCAGAAATCAAGAGGGTGTCTTACCTGTATGCGATGTAAAGGGTTGGATTTATGGCGCTCTACACAGCAGTCTTGACATGTTAAACCAGAATGGAAACAATCAGTGCAACGGAAAGTCGGTTCAACAGAGGCACGATCAGAAGGGCAGGTTGGGCAAGTAGAAGGAACTCTGTCTCCACGCCCTTTGAGTATCATTTGGATAGCTAAATAATCATCACGATTAGCAACGAATGTCTTCATAGGTCGATCCTGGAACAAGATTAACCACATAAAACAAAATAAAAATATGGCAAAGGCGTACAGATGAAAAAGATGATATTTTGTGGACCTGGTGAGCCGCCCTTTCTTGACTTGATAGACAACTGGACCTCGTCTGGAATTATGACCCTCCGAGTTATTCGATTCATGCGGAAAGTCAACCCAGTCACCCAGAGGTTCTACTGTTGTGTATTGACGTGGGTGTGGTGGGGCGGAGGATACAGAGGTATGTATGCGTCGTCCATCAGCAGAGACAGTTTTTGTCTGAATCAGATTGTCAGTGTCAGCGTCATGAAAGGAAAGACCGACTCCAGAGAAAGAGGTGAGATCACTGAGGACATTAGAGTCAGAAATTTTGAATCTTTTTCTGCTCATTGTTGAAACTGACTCGTACATTAGAATGTTGCTGTCCTTATATCACATAGCTATTACCGAGATCCTTGCGCAGTTTGAGCTAGATTTCAATGTCATGTCGATGTATCAACGAGGTTCTTGCAAAGGAGTTGCGAGATGACCCCGATAATCGACAGGTCAGGGGCTGGTCCCAAACAGGCATAAGGAAGAAGCACAGATCGAAGAAGCACAGATCGAAGAAGAGAAGACACAAAACGTGGACAATACAAAAATACGAGCATGATCAATCAACAAGATCACCTGCCTTGGATCTCTGATAAGATAAGAATATGAGTGGCAGTGCCACACTTAAATTGTAGGTGACAGCGCAGCATACACTTCCCAGGGGGCACATTATATCATGTGTAATATATATTGCAATAATATATGATATATTATGTTATTAACCACCGAAAAATAAAATTTAAAACAACAAAAAAGTCGGTGGCAAAAGAGATGGTTAAAACAAAGGAATGCCACTCGAAATTTTTTCTTTATTTCGTGCGGGAATCCAAATGCGCGATGATCGGGCGACGTTTTTATACTAGTAAGCGTCGCGCGACGCATCGCGCATTTAGTTTCCCACAGGAAATAAACAAAAAATCGTGAGTGGCATTTCTTTTCTTTTGCAATCTCTTTTGCCACCGAGTTTTTTGTTGTTTTAAAATATGTATATCTGGAGTAATTTACATAATATATCATATACTATTGCATTGTGTTTATCAGATCTTATTACCTGTGATATAAAAAGGCTCACTGGCAGTGATACACGTATATTCAACAGTACACGACAACATCAAGAAACGCTCAAAAAATACAAGCACCTCCAGCAAACCTCCTAGGCCCTATTAGCGAATTCCTCGGCAAGACTGCAATCAGTGGTAGTCCGCAAAGAAGGCTTCAAACCCTGCTTCCTGAGTTGTCTGAATGCCCCAAACGCCTCATCACTAAGACAAACAACATCAGCAAGAATATTACAGGTGTAAAAATAGAGAAGCAACCTGGTGAAATAGTAGTCAGCACCGCCTTGATATCGCACAACGAAGTAACGAATGGGCTCCTCCTCCTCCTCCAAATCGGAAGCAGCGTTGAGCTCGCCTTCGTTGACAAATGCATTCCAAAAGGCTTTTGTGGGGCTGGGGGACCTGCTTGTGGAAGCCTTAGCTTTACCCTTGGGCTTTGAAGGTGATGCCGGAAAAGCGTCTGCATTCCTGGATGGGGATGGATCAGAGCCAGGGGTACAGGGATAAGGCCTGGCTTCGGCTTTGAACTTGGCGGGGTCTACTTTTGCAAAAGTCGCCTTGCTTGGAGGAGGTGAAAACGGAGTTGTCGAAGAGTGTGGACGCTGTGGTGTGGAGGTAGAAGGAATACTCAAAGTCAGGGTCTGCGTCATCCGGACTGCCTGAGCCATCTCCTCTTCCCATTGTACCCGAGTCCCACTGCAACGATTACCTCGAGGCTCAGGCATATCCTGAGTCTCTGCAAATGGATCAACATAAGGTAGCATTTCGCTGGGAGGATGGTCATGAATTTTGGAGCAGTGATGCATCCACACATCATTGATTAGCTGTTGCTGGTACTCATGATAGCCCTTGGGCTCAGACTGGGATGATTTCTTGGCTAATGCAGAGGCTGTCTTTCTAGAAAATTCAAAGTCAATCAGATACAGAATGTGAAGACAGGTGGAACTTACTGGCAGTAATAGATACCTGCATATGGGCCACCGTTGATGACATAGTACTTAAATTTGAAGCCAGAGGTACCCAAAGGGCCAAGATCGGTAAAAAGTTTGGGTGAGCAACCACGGAAGCTGGCAGATTGGTTTCGACTCATGGTAGTTAATGGTCGACCGTGAAAAGGAACAGCAGCATCGGTTGATCTGTACACGTGTTTAAACACGCGTTGCAATGGTCAGACTTTTGCAAAAGTAGTTCCAGATCATCATTTTAGTAGCAAGATATACAGCAGCAAGACCTAATATCTATTAAAGAATCCCAAAGTAATATCAGTATATCTTTATACATCAGGATTAATTTTTAAGTTGGTCTCTAGTCAAAGTAACAAACTCACTGAATAATGTAGTTCCAAAATACGATTGATATTGTCTAGACAGAATCAACTTTCGAATCGACCTTTAGATATCTCAACTGCCCCTTTATTATTGTTGTCAAGAAATATACAAGGCTTTGAGCTCATCTAGAGTGGAGTAAATATTCAAATCCTTTGTAATTCTATCCCTCTGCTTAGCTTGGGCCTCTCCTCGTTCAGCACACTCCATATCAGTTCTCATTTGACAACCATCTTCAACAAACCTAAAGAGGCCTCCAGCAGTATATTGCATAAATGAATACCGCGTTTCACCTGGACTAAGGAGTGTGTTGGAGTGTCGAAGATAGGATGATGGTATCAAGATAGTCCAGCAAGGAGGGAACTCTATCACAAGCTTCAAATCCCATAAAATGAGATGTCCACCCTTTTTGTAATTGAAATTCCCAAAGCTGGTTACTGAGCACCACCCGTAGATATAGTTCAGGTAATCAAGGTGCTCAACTGAAACAGTCTGTGGCCCAAAATTATAGGTGGCACAAGCAAATATGGAATTGGAAAAATTGAATTGAAGTGATGGATTGTTCGCCTTTAATTTGTCCATAGTGTCTGCATAGTACTTGAATAGCTTGGGAGACCAATGTGCAAAGACTGCTGAAGCATGTCCGGCAATGCGGAAGAAAGCTTGTTCATGCCGGAGTCTGTTGAGGGCTGAGGTGGTTTTTTTGGAATGGTGAATTCGTTTCGGATACTAAAGCCTATTGATTCATTCAACCTCGAAAGCCGAATTCAAGTTTAATTACCTTTTGGCCTTTACCTGAGGAAACTCCGTCAGCTTTAGCACAATACTTTCCTCTACGATGATCACACTCCTCTTTCTTGAACGACAAGCCTGACTTTCTTCTTCTTTTCTCTCGTCTTTTTTTGGTCGGCTTGGAAGGTATTTTGTATCCGTCACGCTCTCTTTCTAACGCAGCAGTTGCGGCCTCATTAATTTCGGAAGCCCATTTTCCAGGGCACTGCTCATCCTCTGGAGGTGGTGCAATGCAGCCAAAAACAATATTGTTTTTATCAATTAGCGGTAGCGGACTGCTCCTTTTGTAACACTATCATTATACACTACTTTTGCAAAAGTCAATTGCAACCCACCCTTCATTAATTGAAATGAGTCCAAACCCAAGACCTCCTTCCCCACACAGTTCCTGCAACGACCATTCTTTCTTAGATGACGGAATGCCCTTTGCGATATAGCCGGAGGTTTCCTGCAAAGCGTCGTAGCTGTCAAGCTTGGTAACTATAGGCGACGACGTGGCCAACATCTTCTCGCCTACACTTTCTCGAGTCTCGTACGCTGTCGGACCAGCTACCTCCCTTTTCTCCACTCGCTTTCTACCTCGTGAAATGTGGCTTCTGGCAGTGGATTTCTTTTGAGAATCGAAGGCGTGAATTTGAGGATTGGGGTTTTGAGTAGAGGGGGCACTGGGAGCATTTTTCTTTTTGTTGCTCCTACGCGTTCGCTTATGTTTATTTGCGTGTGATGGAGCAGGTTTCGGGGATGGCGGTTTGGAGGGCACGGGGGAAAGGGGGGAGGAGCTACGGGGGCTCAGCGATGGCTCCAGTGGTGATTCTGGGAGACTTGGGTTTGGTGTTGAAGGGCGTGAGGAAGGTGGGCTGGAAAGGGGCGTTGAGGTGGTGGATGAGGGACGGCTTTCTGAAGAATCGAGCGGGGGGTCATCCTGAACTCTGTCAGGTTCGATCGGCGCAGCATTTTGAGCTAGGGCAATGGCCTTCGCAAGGTCAAACTCTTCAGGGGCACGGATAGTAGCCCTGCCATCCCAAACGGCAAACGTATTTCCAGAGCGCGTCTACAACGCTTAGATCCTGAACTGATGAATGGGGAATGCACCAACTTACCTTTCTTACAAATGTGGTAGATGCTTGAGGTTTAGAATTATCTGAGGGTACAAAATGTTAGAAATTGGTGTGAAAGGGTAATTTTAAAATGTTAGCTTGTTATCCGACTCCTGAATGCAGTAGTGCTCACAACGCATGCCCGGGATCGAGAACTGAGCGGAGCAACTACTGCTTTCATAGAAGGGGGTAAAGCTACCAATTTAACAGATATAAATTACCTTGCATGCTTTATGAATCTTCAGCAGAGTTGAGGTACAATAGATTGCCGGTAGTGGTGCTATGTAGTTGTGATGAGGGTCATGTGACCTGATCGGATCCAGTCACCCGACTCACTTTTGCAAAAGCCACTCAACCACTCAACACTCACCTCCTTCCCATGGGCAAGCAAAGACGACGATACAAAGCGAAGCCTCTCAATGAGCAGAAGAAGCGTGGAAATCCGGGCTATTTCTTGGGTGCGCCTTTGGATTTACTGGAATCGTATGTTCCGCGGTATTTGGAGACGGGTGGAAATCGGACGGTATTTTGGACAGAGATTTGGGGAGAGTGGGAGACCATCTATCCAGGCAGTCTAACGCATGAGGAGCTAGTCAGAGTCGGGGAGATCAAGCTGAAGTATAACATTGACCCCAAATCCAGCACAAGGGGTACGGTACCTGTAGATGTCGATGAGGACGCAGCTGGGGATGAAGATGGCAACGGTCAGAAGGGGAATGAAGTCTCAGACGCCTCTAAAAAAGACGCGTCCACTACAGTACCAGCTACTTCGAACGACTCACCCATTAAATCTACCAACACCGCCACTGCCAAGGCTTCTGACGCATCCACTTCCGCTGCTGGTGCCTCTGGCTCAGGCTCTGGAGGTAAAAAGAAGCGGAAGCGGAAGCAGGCAGAGGAGGAAGAGGAGGAGGAGGTCAAGGCCAAGAAGAATCTTGTTCGAACGGAGGAGGAGAACGTTCTTTTGGCTAGAGCTGCTAGTTTAAAGGTCAGTGGATGACGACTTTTGCAAAAGTCAGACACTAAATGCATTTCGATTAGAAACTCAAATCGTGGTTTGCCAATCGTGCTACAAAGGAAAAGGCCCACAAACAAGTGGATCTTGATAACTTTGTCAAACTCCTCAACGAGGAAGCACTTGGTTTTCCACCCCGCAAGTCTATCGATTTCAAGTTCTATCTACGGCACCCCGAATATAAAGAAAAGGTCGACAGCGCTTACAAGGAGGAGTATCCCGACAGCAGCAGTACCAGCTGTCACCACTTGAAGAATGTCACAGCGGTTGCTAAAAGACTGTTCGAGGCCGAGAGCGCAGAGGTCAAGGCCAAGATTCGAAGTGAGCTGGAGGCAGAGTATGTTCAAACTCTCCAGGAGCATGAGGAGAGATCGGGTAAAGGTGCCTTCGACACTTCGAACGCCGAGCTCGTAGAACGGTGTGTATTATTTTTGCACTGGTTTCAAATTTACTAATGACTGCCTATCTAGGCGGAGACAGCAGATGGCACCACTTCTTCAGAGGCTGCTCCAGGAGTTCTCAAAAGCAACCAATACCTTCATTACCATGGTGATCATGGGCCCCAGTGAGCAATCGGATGACGAGAACAAGATTTTTACTTCGAGGTGAGTTTGCTTTGCACCTATCGTAATAGAGACGTTGATTTTGTCGCTACTTTTGCAAAAGTGTTCAGGTCGGCAAAACTCCAGGGAAGAATCCTCGGCGTTTTCATGAGTGGGATCCAGTGGGCTTCAAGATGCAGCATGTCAAGTCCTTTGCTCAGTTTGTCAGAGCATGCATCAGGGAAGGTAAAGGTACGTGACCCTTAATTGTAGCTCCCCCATCGTTCTGTAACTTGTCTTTTTAGGACTTGATGCTCAGCCTCCATCACATGCAGAGGATCAATACAGCAGTCTTGATGTCCTCTCCGTCCCAGAACCCTTGATTCCCACCAGCGTCTCCGACGAAAAAAAACGACAACGATGAGGAGTCAACTTCCAAAAGACGACGTGGCAAACAGCCGAAATCAACCTCGAACAGGTCATCTTTAAAGAGGGCGAAGAAATCGAAGAAGACAATTGATAGCGACACTGCCGAGAGCTCGGATGATGAATCGGATGAGGAGAACATTTCAAATGACGAGGGTGACGAAGACGAGGATGAGGAGGATGAGGCAGAGGAACCCATGCCACCATCGACACCAAAGTTGAAGAGGGGCCGTCACATTGAAAAGGATCTTCAAGCTGAAATTGACCAGATGTCGGTTGGGGAGCGTCGCTGGAAAATGCTGGAGTTGAGCAAGCTCGGAAAAGACGATTTCAAGAGGGTTAATATTGATGCCCGGAATAGGGGCTTGATGAAAATGGCCGGAGTTACGGAGGCGATGGAGGAGTTGAAGAAGGCGACGCCAAAGAGGAAGGAGGCGAAGAAGCCAGCAAAGTCCAAGTCCAAGTCAAAGCCCAAGCCGACAGAGGCAGCTGAGGTTACCCCTCTTCGGAGATCTAAGCGCCAAGTAGCTTTGCAAGGCCGAGTTCAAGTTGAGGAGAAAGACAGGAATCAGGAGGGCGAGAGCCAGGACGAGGACGAGGAGGAGAAGGGCAGAGAAGAGAAAGACGAGGAAGAGAAGGACGAGGACGAAGACCAGGATCAGGACGAAGACCAGGATCAGAACGAAGACCAGGATCAGGACAACGCTATGGAGGTTGACATAGCTCCTGCGGCAGACCTACCACTTCCGAGTAATGCAACAGAGCCGATGCGTATTCTCCGAGACCTGATTCAGGTCCTTCCGAATACTCTCCCTGAAGCCCAAGACGGTGATTCAACAGCAGACCTGTATCAAGAGGAGCCGTGGGGACACGATATGTCCACGTCCGATGCATGGGAGACCTGGAACAGAATGTTGGACACACTTTTGCAAAAGCAGTCTACGGAGACTCGGGAAGATTTCAACAGTAGAATCGTTAAAGGAGGCAGGAAAGGTACCATGGCTATCTACAGAGCGCTTGCGCATGTGATGGAAAAGGTAGTTATGGATCCTAGCATGCTAGATGGAAAGATTTTGCGTTTAAATGACACGATTTTGGCAATGTGAGTAAAGGGTCTACTTTTGCAAAAGTCAACATCTCACCTTCAATTCTAGATGCCCTGACATTGCTAGCCAACCTGTTCCTTCTACTGCTGGTCCACCCCCTAGTGCTGCAACTTCAAGCTCAAAAGCAAAGGGGAAACAGAGGGAACTGGACATTGTTCCTGAGAGACCCGTCATCCAGACGCCTACTGCTCCACCCCCTAGTTCAAAAGCAAAGGAGGAACTTGAAATCGTTCCTGAAACACCCGTCATCCAGACGCCTACTGGGACTCCTGCTCCAGATATCTCTGCTTCGACTGCTCCAATAACTGGTCCCTCGCCATCAGCTGATACCCCTGCTCAAGTCCCTCAACCATCCCAACCACCCACATCCAACAAGCGGTCACTAGAGTTGGTTAGTGCTGCCAGGCATCCCGTAGACGAAGCATTGAAGGCTAGATGGGTTAACGAGATGGAGACTTATCTTCGGGCCCCAGATGTGGTTGGGGATGATTGGAAGGACGCCGTAGACGCCTTGGTTTCTCTAGAGGCTGCTTATGGCTTCAAAAGCCCTCTCAAAAGCCTTCCAACTACCAGAAGACCACCTGCCATTCAACATTGGGTTTCTAGGGGCAGAAATGAGGCTGTTCCGGGCCCTCTGCATAGACTGACTCCCGATGATTTCCGTCCGCAGCTGCTTACTTGGTGGAACGAGCTGATGCCTAGTTGGAGGAAGCGTGATGAAGACGGCGAGGGGCTCAAGGAAGGGACATGGAAGAAGGAGGTGCAGGGAGAATGGGGAGTTCTTCGAACGCCTGGGAATAACGGGCTTTACTCTGTCTTGGCGTGCATGCGGTGGTGGTTGAGGATGGAGGTCGACCCGATTGAAGTCAGCGAGGACGAGCTGTATTATACAGCTAATGCATCCTCGGAGTGGAAGGAAATGCTCGAGGAGGTCGTGTGGGTAATCGACTCCCTGGCTGCCTCCGAGAGCCCCAGCCAGCCTCCATCCAAGAAGCCTCGCTCTTCCACTACCTTCAAGCCTGCCCCTAAATCAGCTTCTATCAGTAAACCTCGCTCCTCTCAACGTCTCAAGTAGCTTCCCATCTTCGATATTTGTGATGCTTGCATATTGCGGACATAATTCCTAGCTAATCTGAATGTACATATCTGTTGTGTAATATTATCTGCTTGCCCTACTTTTGCAAAAGTGGGATTTTGACTTAGTGAAAATAGTGTAGTGACTGCTTTTGCAAAAGTCATACCCTTAGAACGTGGCTGGAAAATGTAGAGTCAATAAAATAAGGTTTGCGGGCTGCGCCGTTGATGCCGACAGGTAACCATAATAACCGAACTAACCGAACCGTTTTTGCCCCCCTCGCAAGGTGCTAGACCGAAAGTTAAGCGCTGTCGGGGACTTTTGCAAAAGTCGTGTCGATACTTTGTCGAGACTTTTGCAAAAGTTTTACAGCATCAGCTGATCGTTGAGCGATTTTTCACTGTTAGGTAGTGGGTTTTTTCTGACTTCTTCACGAGGCTTTGAAGCTAGTCTCCCCTTCCTTTGGCCGTCAGTTCCCACGTGAAGTCCTTTTCCAAGCATGGGGGGATCTTCTTCTTCAGTTTCAGTTTCTTCTTCTTCAGTGGTGTCCGACTCGCTGCTCACAACCTCGCCATTTTTCTCTTGTATCTTTCGCATACGTTCCCTCCTCTTCCTCTTCAGCTCTTTCTCTTTTTGCCGTTCAGCTCCCCAGTCAGAAGAACCCTCATTGTCGTCATCCGGTTCATTGTCAGACTCGATGTCTTCATCTTTGTCCATATTTGTGGGAGGCGTTACCACTTGGACAACACAAGGAACACTGTCCAGTAGAGATGGAACATATTCCTCAAGGGCGTGTTGGGCGTCTTCAATAGAGTCACCAGGCTCAACAGTGGCATGGCCAATGGCCTCATACCATTTCGAAGACAGCTTCCCCAACAGACTCTGTAGCTGGTCAGCAATCTTGTCGATGCCCATAGAAGATGTAACATATAATCGCAGAGCATCTACAGCCTTTTGTTCGGGGGTTGGGGACTGTGAACGAGTCTGGGGAGAACCGGGAGATTTCGAGAGTGAAGAGTCGGCATCGCCGTCCCCGTATTTGGAAATACGGTTACAAGAGTTGTAGGAAGATGGGTTCTTCGACAAAGACAATGTGGGAGTGGAGCATACAGGACGAACCAGCTCGGGGTCCGATGCGCAACCTCCCCATTTGGAATCGTCACCGTAGGCTCCCTCACTGTCTTCTTCGTTAATTACACGAGAATTGGAGGTCTTCTGACTAGTCTCCAGCTCCTCGTCATCGAGATTTTCATGTATGACGCTCTGCATTTCGAGAGATTCCTCTTGTTCACCCGGAATAGTGTCAGGCTCTTGGGGACTAGAAGGAGATGTCGTTGGAGAGGGAGTCGGACAGGGTGAAGAGAAAGGAGTTGCTGGACGAACGGGAGCTTGAATCCTTTTAGGCGATGCGGTGGTGGGTTTTGAAGGCAATACTGTGAATGTTGTTACTACAACAAACGAGTTCGAGAAAAAAAGCCAACAACATACGATGTTTTTGAGGCCAATCCTCTACTGTTTGTTCACGTCGGGGAGCAGATGACGCAGATAGCTCTATACCTGAAGAAACACGCGGCACCAGAGGGAAGAGTACTTTTTAAAAAGTGGCCGACAACTATCATCCGGACTATTTGAAAAGTAGCAGTGAATGGGGAAGGGGCCATTTTGAGCCCCAGGTCCTTCTAAATAGGGTAATAGGCCTCTGGAGTGCTGCCAGAGCCGCTTCAGGGCGCTTTTTAAATTCCTTTTTGGGTAAAAAATGCGGCAAACATTGAATCAATTAGTTTGACAGCAGCTTTTTAAAAGGTAGCACTTCCAATGATGGCTTTTTAAAAAGTGACATGTCCATTAATAGTATTGCTCAGGTAGCATGCGGGGGATGGAGAAGTGGCGCATAGAGGGTGGGTATTTTCCCATGCCTTTTTTTGGGCTTTTTTACAGCTTTTTAAAAAGTAGGATGTAAAGTTATAGCATTACTTTTTAAATAGTAGCAGGTCCATTAATTAATAGTATTGCTCATGTAGGACATACAGGGGGCAGAGAGGTGGCTCATAGGGGGCGGGTATTTTCCCACGCTTTTGTGCTTCTTCTACAGCTTTTTAGAAAGTAGGATATATAGTAATAGCATTGCTTTTTAAATAGTAGTATGTCCATTAATTAATTAATAGTATTGCTCATGTAGGGCATACAGGGGGCAGAAAGATGGCGCATAGAGGGCGGGTATTTTCCCACGCTTTTTTGTGCTTAATTTACAGCTTTTTAAAAAGTAGGATGTATAGTAACAGCATTGCTTTTTAAAAAGTAGCATATCCATCAATTAATAGTAGGGCATGCAGGGGGTAGAAAGGTGGCGCATAGAGGGCAGGTATTTTCCCATGCTTTTGTGCTTCTTCTACAGCTTTTTAAAAGTAGGATGTACAGTGTTGCATTGCTTTTTAAATAGTAGCATGTCCATTAATTAATAGTATTGCTCATGTAGGGCATACAGGGGGCAGAGAGGTGGCGCATAGAGGACAGGTATTTTCCCACGCTTTTTTGTGCTTAGTTTACAGCTTTTTAAAAAGTAGGCTGTAAAATAATAGCATTGCTTTTAAAAAGTAGGATGTACAGTAACAACATTGCTTTTTAAAAAGTAGCATATTCATCAATTAATAGTAGGGCATGCAGGGGGCGGAGAGGTGGCGCATAGAGGGTGGGTATTTTCCCATGCTTTTCTTGTGCTTGCTTTACAGCAGCTTTTTAAAAAGTAGCATGTCCAGTAATAGTATTGCTCAGGTAGGGCATGCGGGATGAAGAAGTGACGCATGGAGGGCAGGTATTTTCCCACGCTTTTTTGGGCTTGTTTTACAGCTTTTTAAACAGTAGGATACAATAATAGCATTGCTTTTTAAATAGTAGCCTGTCCATTGATTAATAGTATTGCTCATACAGGGCTTGTAAGAGGCAGAGAGGTGATGCATTGAAGGCAAGTATTTTCCCGCGCTTTTTTGTACTTGTTTACAGCAGCAGAATATATATTGGAAAAATCATGCAATCAGAAAAGTTAGATTTGTTAGCAGCTTTTTAAAAGTAACCCAGGCAAATTTTGGAATAGGTTAATGGGAGGGTGCAGAGAGGTGGTGAATAGATCACATGCATTCTATAATTTTTACAAAAACTACAAATTGGGGGGTAGTATTTATCTCTGGGAGTCCAAATCTTCAACCAAAAGTGATGATCATACATATATTGAATGTCTATCCTATATAATCATCTTGGTTCATATTTGGGTTTTGGCATTGGATATATCCACATGTAAAAATAGTTAGTATATTGGGTGTAGGAGTCCAAATCTTCAATCACAAGTGGAATATTATCAATGGTTATGCAGATATTGATTCTGTCAATCCTATGTAAATCACCTTCTCTAGTTTAACAGATGTCTTTTATGCACTCTATCAGCAATCAATGTTGACTAATTCTTTCATGGAGATTCAATGACAATCATGTACATAAGCTCTTTCTTTGTCTTTTGTCTTGATTTAACTACATAGCTGAAAGGGCAAAAAGACTTACACACCAAATAATGGGACAGATGACATTCAAATTTATCACAAATATACTCATTCCATAGGAATGCTCAATGTCTGAACTACAGATATGCATTATTTCAGGTGTCAAAATGCTGACAAGACATGATAAGACTGATGATAGAATGTATACTGATCAATGTTATGAGAATTCTTTATCAGTGCAGGTTCCTGGACTGTGATCAACAAAAGCTTGACTCATCATATAGATATGATCAAATTTGTGCATAATATGAAGTTACTGTTAACAAACTACCATACACTATTCTGCAGGTAGGTTCCAATCCCAAAACCACAATGTGAACCAAGATGATTCATATAGGATTACATTCAATATCTGTATAGCCATTAATGATATTCCACTGTTGATTGAAGATTCAGACTCCTAGTCCCAAAACATACCCAGAGACATTGCCAGCTCTCAAATTTCATTTTGCATTTTTCTGTTCAGCCACACCTTCTATTTAAAATTAAAATGCACATTCTCAGTGCCTGATATGTGCTCTACCAGCTGCAAGTCTCAAATACTATGGGGAATTTGTGTTGCTTATTTGGACCTCTTTACTAATCTGACGTCGGCAAAATTTGCTGGGTTACTTTTAAAAAGCTGCTAACCAATCTAATTTTTGTGATTTCATGATTTTTCCAATATATACATGTTTTATGGACTAAAAAGTATGGGAAAATGTCTAGCTCCCTAATATTTCATCGCTACTATTATATCACCTGATTTTGAGATTTTACATTCTTTTCAATGTGTGTGATAAAGCACAAAAGCACAAGAAAATACCCAACCTCCATATACCACCTCTCCACCCCCTGCATGAGCAATACTAAGACTGGACAAGCTACATTTCAAAAAGCTACTGTAAACAACCACAGAAAGCGTGGGAAAATACCTGCCTTCAATGTGCCACCTCTCTGCCCCTTGCATGCCCTATACTATTAATCAATGGACATACTACTACTGAAAAAGCAATGCTATTACTGTACATCCTACTTTTTGAAAAGCTGTACAACAAGCCCAAAAAAGCGTGGGAAAATACCCGCCCTCCATGCGTCACCTCTCTGCCCCCTGCATGTCCTACATGAGCAATACTATTACTGGACATGCTACTTTTTAAAAAGCTGCTGTAAAGCAAGCACAAGAAAAGCATGGGAAAATACCCACCCTCTATGCGCCACCTCTCTGCCCCCTGCATGCCCTACTATTAATTGATGAATATGCTACTTTTTAAAAAGCAATGCTGTTACTGTACATCCTACTTTTTAAAAGCAATGCTATTACTGTACATTCTACTTTTCAAAAAGCTGTAAAACAAGCACAAAAAAGCGTGGGAAAATACCCGCCCTCTATGCGCCACCTCTCCGCCCCCTGTATGCCCTACTTGAGCAATACTATTAATTAATGGACATGCTACTATTTAAAAAGCAATGCTATTACTGTACATCCTACTTTTAAAAAGCTGTAGAAGAAGCACAAAAGCGTGGGAAAATACCCGCCCCCTATGAGCCACCTCTCTGCCCTGTATGTCCTACATGAGCAATACTATTAATTAATGGACCTGCTACTATTTAAAAAGTAATGCTATAACTTTACATCCTACTTTTTAAAAAGCTGTAAAAAAGCCCAAAAAAAGGCATGGGAAAATACCCGCCCTCTATGCGCCACTTCTCCATCCCCCGCATACTACCTGAGCAATACTATTAATGGACATGTCACTTTTTAAAAAGCCATCATTGGAAGTGCTACCTTTTAAAAAGCTGCTGTCAAACTAATTGATTCAATGTTTGCCGCATTTTTTACCCAAAAAGGAATTAAAAAAGCGCCCTGAAGCGGCTCTGGCAGCACTCCGGAGGCCTATTACCCTATTTAGAAGGACCTGGGGCTCAAAATGGCCCCTTCCCCATTCACTGCTACTTTTCAAATAGTCCGGATGATAGTTGTCGGCTACTTTTTAAAAAGCACTACCATATCAGCTGCACGCGGGACTTCAACGTAGGGTGTGTTGACTTTCTGTTTAACAGCGCGTTTTTTCGTTGGTTCCTTCTGCAGAAACTGGGACCTATCGGCAGGCTTGTCCGTGGTCTTCGAACGAGTCCGACGCACAGGAGGACCGGCACTATCCACGATAGGAGGTGGAGATCCTTGAGCACGGGTGTGGACCATGCTAGCGATAGAAAAAAGTTTTTGGAAAGAGGATTAGAGACACAAGGGTGAATACAACAAGTCGAACCACCTGACTAACAGTTTTCTGAGTGTGAAATCACGCATCTCCAACGAACAATGGCCAAAGTTACCAAAATTGGTATTTGAACAACAAATATAAAGGCATCGTCCTCGTCTTTCCTCACACCATTGTTATGGACGCTCAATCTTACTCTCCAGAGTCGTATCCTACTGCGGAAGACATCAGCAGAAATCCAGTACGGCAGCGGCAAAACATACTGTTGAATTGGCGCTTCTATAGATGCCATCAACGCATTGCCACATTTATGTGGCAACACATCTTCTATCAGATCATTCTGATAGAACAGTCGTAGTATGTAGAATAGCCACATACATCCGGTACATATTGATATGGACAGCCTTATGCTGATAATCATATGATACTTATTGTAGTTACTTAGTATAAATACCCCAGTAGTTATCCTGTAACTCTAGCACTCTTAACAGAGATCTTCTATCGTCTATTTGCCTCAGCTCTTACTCTCAATCCCCAGGTAGGTTAAGGAGGCTGCTGCCTTGCTGCCTACACAGGCCTTTCTTCCATACCTGTAGTTTTACAGGTTATGGGCCCCGGAGTCCGCTGTCAGGAGCGCCTTAAAGGGCTGCCAACGACGCACTCCACCCACCTGGTAGTCGCCTTAAATGGCTTGACGCTATGCCAAACAACGATGAGCTATCTGCTGCTTTCAGCGCAGAGCTCTGAGCAATCTGCTGCTTATTAGCACTGTGCTCATTATATCGTACATTGGCAAGGGGCTCTAGTCACCGTCTTTTTGCGCATTTATTGTCGCATTTTTTACTCTTTTTATGCATTTTGGATGAATGCTGACGGATGATTTTCCCCAGATATATCAACTATGTCTTCTAACAGTACGTTCAACACCCTTCCAACCCTCGATGCTACCAACTGGAAGCACTGGTCTACTCAAATGACTGCATACCTCATGCACTCTGGCGTCTGGGACGCTGTTACTACTGCTGAACCATCCCCTAGGACTTACGCTGAAGCTACGGCCACTGTTGCCGCTTCCACCAACAGGGAGGAAATTCGTGATTGGAAAGACAAAAACATGAAGGCTCTAGGTTCCATTCGTCTTCGTCTCTCCACTTTGGTTGCATCCAAGGTCGAAGACCAGACAACTGCAAAAGAAACTTGGGACGAACTTAAGAAACTCTATGACAATCCTACCGTTGCCTCCATCCTTCACGACTTTAAATCAGCCATGAATGTTCAGATTCCAGCTAACAGCCACCCTACCAATTTCATTGAAGACCTCATTATGCACTTCCATCGTGTTGAGGCAGCTGACAAGGATTTCAAAATCCCCGCCACTCTCCAGGTCTTAATCCTACTCTCCAAACTACCAGACACTTACAAAACCATCATCGACGATATAGCCTCTGACCCCATCGACGGTGTCAAAAAATATACCATCGAAGAGATAAAGAACCGTGTTACCATGGTCTTTGAAGGAACTGGTAAAGGAAAACGCAAGGATGCTGGAAAACAGGCGCAGAAGCTGTCTGCAGTAAAGAGGAAAAGGGAGGACCCTAAATTCAGGCAACAACAGCGCCAAAACTCTGGCAATGATGCTACGAACCAAGGGGGGGAACCAAAATTTGAAGGGTCGTAGCAAGCGCGCTGGCAAAGGCAAAGGCAAAGGACGTCAACATGACGACCATGGCCACTCTCATGTCGCCACCGCTGCTCGAATTCCTCTTACGGCTTCTCTCCCAGACCCTCGTAAGCCTTTCTTCCAGGAAACGCAGAAGCCTTTTGACGGCTTCTTTCCAGGTACGAAGAATGCTTTTGATCTTGCTCGTGACTTGGGTGTTAAAGCATCCACTCAGCGAATCAAGGTCCTCGAACCCATCGTCCATGGAACTCAGGACATCGAAATGTCGGAGTACCACCAACACGAGGACGAGGATGCCCCCGTCGCAGGTCCCTCTACTCCTTCATTGTTGAGCAGAATGAGCCAGGACCAGCCTATCACTTGGGCTGACGACGATCGCAGTCTGTCGGACGAGGGGGTTTCTCTCGGTTCAATGTCGGACGTGGACGAGGATATTGCAGAGGCCGCCGGTTTTGATGACCAGAGTGTCTACTACAGGCGAGTACCTTCTCATTCTAACCAGTACACCTTGTCTAATGCACATTCACTTGCAGCGAAGACGAGGATAGAGACATGTAGTACTTCATACGAACGTTGCTCTGTACCGGTAGATTTCAATCTACCGGATGTACTTAATAAATATTATTCGTCTCCTTGCGCACACAACGTACCTTTTGCTGAGTGTTCTAAATGTAAGGGAAAGAAAAATATTGAGAAGGAACTCCAAAAATACATGGATTCGATTACCATGGATCATTGGCTTCTAGACTCAGGAGCATCATCACACTTCACTTTCATGAAGGATGACCTAGTCGACTTAGAAGAACTTGAAAAACCAATACCTCTAAAGACTGCAAACTCTTTTACTCAGATTACAGCAAGAGGAACGGTATTGATCCAAAAGCACAATAAAGTTTATAAACTTGATCCTGTATATTACGTGCCTGATCTAAACCAACGCCTCATATCATTAGGACAACTCCTAAATGATGGCTACGAGAGTCATGGTACCACTGAACGTATTGTGATTAAAGACAAGAAAGGAACTAATTTCCTTTCACTGCCCCTGGGGCATTCTTTCTAGGGCAAAAAATTTAATCAGAATGTAATATTATTTGATATGTAATTATATTAATTTTTGCCACAAAAATAAATGACATTTTTGCTCAAAAGAATAAATCAATCTCATATAAGAAATTCTTTCTTTTGCCACTCGGAAAGTTTTCCTTTTTTGCCCTGGAAACAAAACGCCCGATAATCACCCGCTAAGCGCCAGTAGTGGTAATAAGCGGGCGATTATCGGCCGTTTTGTTTCCGGGGCAAGAAAGAAAAACTTTCCGGATTCCTGGTGGGAATTTGTGATTGAACAAGCTGTTCACATCTACAATCGGACACCACTACGTCGCCTTAAGTGGCAGACACCTTATGAACTTTTGGAAGGAGAAGTACCTCGTATTGACCATTTATGAGTCTTTGGCTGTGGAGCATATGTACATATCCCAGCTAAAATTCGAAAGAATAAATTTTCTCCTAAATCCGAACTAATGACCTATATTGGTGTTGCAC
This sequence comes from Stygiomarasmius scandens, assembly GCA_037954225.1. NCBI lineage: Eukaryota > Fungi > Basidiomycota > Agaricomycetes > Agaricales > Campanellaceae > Stygiomarasmius > Stygiomarasmius scandens. The sequence continues at coordinate 32,897 of JBANRG010000135.1, read as the reverse complement.
CAGGAGGTCACGGAAACAGGTTCATGCGGAGTCCGAACAATGTTGTGTTCACTTCATCTCATGCAATCTTTGAGGAGTCTTTACTCCCAAGATGCAAAAATGAGAAACGTGGTTCAAAGAGACTTCCTATCTCACCTCCAAATGATCAGGAAGATCACGAGGACAACATTCCTCCTATGATGCTCGATGACAGTGATGATGATTTTACACCATCTACTCGACGACGCGATAACCCTTCTCCAAGGAGACCTGACCCTCCTAGGGAACAGAGTCCGCCTAAAACGCCACCGGCAACGCCGAGACCACTTGCTCCACCTCCGCCACCTAGAAAAGGAAGGCCGAGAGGTAGAGGAAGAGCAAAGGAACCACCTTCAGGTCCACCAAGGCGATCATCGCATATTAGGAACCCATCTTCTCAATGACCTGATAATGTCTATGGTGATAATCGGAACCCTCTAGACATTGAACGGGAAACGGATGACCCATCTCAGTGGCAAGAGATTGTAGGTGATGATGAACCCTGGGATAAGTCGACAAACCCAGTACCACCTGCTCAGCCAGAACAGGTTCCCGGACCTAGCTCTGCACCTCCACGCCAAGACAATACTGAGAATCCCATATCAGACCCTGAAGAACACTTGGCAGAACTATGCCGTGAAGGGGGAGTAGAATTAATCAACTTCTTGCTTTCGCATGCAGTCCCTGTCGAAAATCGTAATCCAGTCCGTAACATTCGCGAATGGACTTTCCGAGACATTGCAAGCTTACCCAAAGCTGATTTCTATAGACATCTAAATAACATCTTTTATAAGTCAATGCAACCACAAACAGACAATAAACATTTGGCTTCAAGCTCATTATTGAAATATGAACTATAATACAATGTGTTCATAATTAAATAAAGTTAAAGTTGTCCATACATATCCAGTTTACACTTGATTATAAATTTTCAAGGCCCATTTAAACAGGTACTACGAATAGGTCCCATGCATTGTACTACTCCGATAGTGCCTACTATCACATTCCCACAGTTTTGCAAGGCTTCCTGATTAAGTTATCAATGGTGCTGGACCGACGTCAAAGACGTCTAATCTGATATTCCTGTAAAAATTAGAAATTAGCGTGAGTGGGATCAACAGAATGACGATAGCATACCCATTGAACGTTGACACATTGACCTGGCAAAGGCTCGGTGGTCTCACATCAAACTTGGCCAAATAAAACGGTTTGTCACGAGGATTGGAAGAACGTATGGGCTGCGTGATCGCGGAAGAATGGAGAAATGAGACTTGGCTCAGCTCCGACGCCGCGGAGGGATCACTCAAGGCTGACAAAGACGTTCTGCTGGTAATTCTCAAAGAGCTGCATGGCGAGACCAGCTCTCCGAGGTAGCAGAATCAACTGTGGAGAGAGAAGGTAGAGGTGCAACAGGGAGAGAGCAGCGGATAGCACGAAGGAAATGATGACAAATGCGACGATGTCAAATGAGAATGAATCTACGCAGCGACCCGAAAGGATGGAAGTGATACAGGAGCTTTGAGAGAAACTGAGCGGATCCTTCAGCGGGAACGAAAGAGCAGCAGGAACAGGATCTTGGTCCAACAAACTTTGGAGGTTATAAAAGAAGTACAACAACTCTCGTATGCTGAAGCTGTCGCTAACGATGAAGCATCATCGAAGGTGAGGGTCCATCGAATGCTTTTCGAGGACCTTGATCTGGGGTACCAGCAAGCTTAGGAGGCAGAGCAACCCAAGTTAGTCAAAGAGGCACTCGACGCCATCCTAGATGATATTAACAACTTGGCCAGTATCAGCGGAATCATCAAGCTCGGTCTGCTGGTGCTTGAGACGATAGAAGAAACAGAGTGGTTGGCGAAGAACGGGATATTTCTCCTTGAAGCAGAGATGGGACCTTGAAGCAGAGATGGGAGTACAGGTAAAATCGAGCACCCCTGAAGTGGTGGTGAAGGTAGTAACGGCAGACATTGATATGAAGGAAGGAAGAAATAGTATTGCTTTTAGCCAGTCGGTTGGACATCACGTCATTTATCGACGCAAGAGGGTTTAAAGCACTGGAGAAGCAGCAGAGAGTAGCATGCTTCTAGAACCGGCGCTGCGAAGAAGGCCATTCGAGATGGCAGATGGACAGCAATGACCTGGACTCTGTCATGCCATACTCCTTAATGGTAAGTCCCATACGGTCTGAACTACTTTACCTGTCCCCCTAGCTACCTCCCAATAGTGCCTCCCCAACGGCAGCTTGGATAGAATTGCCTTCACTTTTCCCAGTAACGATTTTTCACAATCATCAGAGCCCGATACACGAAAGACAACATATTCAAGCGGCTGAGCTCCTGGCGACCTCAGATTGCCATGAGACTGTAGACTCTGCAAATGGTTTTCATTGCAGATCATGCGGCTTTCGAGCAACCCCAGTACGTCGTCTTCATTAAAGAAGCCATTGGGCAACTCCAGAGTAAGTCGCTGTAGAGACGGACAGAGTGGAAATGGCTCGTGTAGCTGGAACTGAAGTCGGCTGAGAACTTTATCGTATCTGGTTTGTTGCTTCTCGATGAAGAAATGTGGTGAAATATATTGGAAATCCTTGAGGGCCGGAAAACTTTCTAGTATCTCGAGAAGCACCTCGTCTTCAATAAAAACTTTGTCCAGACAAAGTACAGTCAGACCTGATTGATTTTCCACGAGAAACCCCAGCGTGGCCCAATTCATTGGTTTCCAGGCATTTGTCTGGTCTTCGCCTTCATCCCCCGCATATTCCAAGACTAATTCCTGTAATTTCGGAAGACTTGCATCTCAAAAGAATTCCTGAAGGAGGCAGACGCCATTGAATTTGACTACCAGACTACAGAGTGTTCTATGAACGATAGGATGTCTCTGAACAAAGAGTTCATTTAGTGTGATGTGTACAATGAGATTTTCCAGACGTGGACATCTGGGCAGGGGCTGTTCGACATTGTGGTCCACCTCGAGAGAAATGACAGATGGCCACGGCATGTCGCCGTTGTCGTGGATTCGTTGGGATAACTTGAGCTGAATGAGATTTCGAAGCCGCTCGTTAAAAGGAGCCGCAGCAATCACAGGAGAACCCCAACGATTGATGAGATGGAATTCTTCAACGGAATTGGCCAAAGGAAGAGAAAGACGGACTGCTTCGATGAACTTGGCATTATTTTCCTCCAGCACCAGCTTTCGGGTCCGCGCCCATACATTTGCTTTCATGAAAGCCGTGATGATAGGCTGCGAATTATAACATCCAAATCTTGACAGACGGATGTTTAAGGAAAGAGCTGGAGACATATCAAGGCATTTGATTTGTTGACTCAAAGTCAGTCTCCCATCAAACCAGAGATTGGACAATAAGGACGGTGTTTGGAGCACTATTGAACGCCATTGCCCGCAGACCCGTGTGAGCACCAGAAGTGCTCTCCAGGCACCAGTCTTCTTGATGTTTGATTCGGAACGCATAAGTCCAACGAGAAAACTTTGAGGAGGAGCTCAACTGGCATTTTCGTCACATAACACTGACGGGTACGAGTATGGTCTACGCTCTGCGTTTAACGATTCCGCTTAGCACTGCAAACTGGATTCAACATGGAATTCTTACTGTCAGATCCATCCCGTTGAATATGCCAAGTCCCGTTGAATATGAGAGTGCAAAGCAACAAGAGATGTTCTAACATTCCCACGCTATAAGTGACAGGTAAAATACAGACGCATTACATGTAATACACACGGCAGGAGTAGATAGATAGATAGATAGATGGATGGATGGATGGATGGACAGATAGATAGATAAATAGAGTTAGACGGCATAGTCCTCCACAAATGTGCCGGGAGTAGATGTTCAAGTTGTATAGCCCGCCACGGCATACATCTACTCTGTAAGAAAGACAAGATCATTCACCCCATGATGAAGCACTATACACAATAACTGATCCTCTTGCTACCTCCCAATAAAGCTCTGGCAACGGCCGCGGCAAAAATTTCAGCACTCGACTCCGCAGCGACTCTTCACATTGAGGATGACCAGATATGCGAATTACTGCTTTTTCGAGTCGTACCGCCCACAAATTGTGCTCCAGTCCTTGTAGATCGCCGTCGGTGGTTAATATATGCATTCTAAGAAGCTGAACCAGGTCATCCTCTTCGATGAAATCTTCGTGAAGCTCCAGAGTAATCTGACGCAAAAGGGGGCATAGTCGCCGCGATTGACAAGGGAATTGCAAACCCTTAAGAAGACAATCATATCTTGTTTGACTCTTGGCCCAAGAGTTAGTACAGAAGTCTGCAGAGACAAATTGCAGAGATTGAAGACAAGGGAAACATTCAAGGATACCAACAATGTCAGCATCAAGAACGAAAACTCTACTGAAAGTAAATGTTGTTACATTCCGGCAGAATGCAGCTTCGAGCACGGAAGATCCAGGACTCTGGCAACGCGTATCGGTAGAAGTTCTAGGCCACCACCACCATAGGTAACGGTCATCAGCTTCAAAATGAATCTCCTCTAAGTTCGGGAGGTATGTATTACGAATTCTATAATATCTATTACTTTGCTTACATAAGGAATCTACCCTAAAGTACATGTGTAGTACACGCCGTAGACACAAGGCATAGTAGTATAAGTACTTGCTCTCTTCATGTAGTTACCTTAGCTTTGCAATATCGAATCTTTCCTTCTGTCTACGTCGCCTTAGTGCTTCGTCCTTAGGTTTTCCGACAAATTGCAAAGCTCTTGTGCACTAACTCAACAATCAACTCTCTACTCTCTACAACATCTTTTTTCTCTTTACACACCTTCCAACAACAATCGACTCTCTTCTGATTACAGGTCTATAGCCCTGGACCCCGGACCTGGATTTTCCTCTTTCCTACCATTCCCCATGGGCCCACAAGCCCTTCGACTCTAACCTGTGTGAGGAGCCTCACAGGTGGGCAGGCATGAACGGTTCAAGGAACTGTTGCACGAGGTCATCCCCCGTCTACACGAGCTTCGAGACGTAAATTCCAGACTCGCTATAAACGAGTAGGGTGGTCGACCGACCTCGTAATTGAATTCACCAAACCACACTATCCCTTCTGCTGCGCTATAAACGCCAGTGCCACGACCTAGGCATCAAGAACCCTTGACCCTGGATAACACATTTTCACCCACCATTTTTCAACTCCTCTTCACACTATTCCTTAGGTATCTCATTGAGTACCTACAAGGTTTTATCACCGGTGTTCTCTTCGATCGCGACCGCTTAGAAGTTGCCGAATACTTCGGAGACCCGACACCCGCTTCGTGTTTACCGCTTCTCTTCGATACGAACGTTTTATATCTTTTTTCTTTACTAATTTCTCTTATCCTTTCGACTACTATCATCTACCGTTCTCGTAAATAAATAAACAAAATTCTTTTCTTCATCATCACCATTCCTGCTACCCTCGTCTTTCTTACTTTTCTTGAAACTCTCTTTTACTACGTAAGTGAAAGACACCAAAACAATAATCCAGTACCTTTCCTTCCTGTTTTTGAAATACTTCTCTTCATTTTCTTCTTTTCATACTTTTTTGCACTCGGCTTAACTAGTTACATAACACGATACCGTACCTAGTTTTTGAAACTCAAATGCCTGACAACGTCGTCAGGTATAGTCTGGTCAACATGGACCCCCTTTTCATCGCCTTTATGGCTTTGATCTTCTTCATTACGCTACAAGGAATATATGTAGTGTACCGATACTTTGGTGGGATGGCAACGACTGCACTCGTCGACACTCTCTTGATCTTTGGCATGGGCATCGCGGTCTTTTGGAATGGAGGCAGACGTTATGGAAACCCGATTGGCACCACTCAAGCTATAGAACCCCCGAGCCCTGTTCGTCGAAGCTCTAGCCCCGAACGCAGGGGAGGAAACATCACCCCTGCACCAGACGGACAGGAACACATTCGATCCCGACACCGACATGACTGGAGGGACCCCGCTGAGATTATAGAAACCTCCAGCGAGGAAGAGACAGTCCGAGGCTCCGACAACACTAGTACTCCCTCGACTCCACAACAACCCGGACCTCTAGACCTCGATAACCTCTTCGACGACCTTCATATTAGGGGAGCAGGAGGTGGAGGTAAAGGAGGAAAAGGTCCCACGGGCGGCGGAGGTGGAGGAGGTGATGGAGACCCACCAGGCGGAGAAGGCTCTGGCAGCGGTAGTGGCGGTGGTGGAGGACACGATCCAGGAAGTGGCAGCGGTGGCGGAGGCGGTGGAGGCGGAGGAGGCGGTGGCGGTGGTGGAGACGAATCAGACGACGACACTCCACAACGAGACCGTCCCCGAGCGAAAGGAAAAGTTACTTACGCTCGAGCACCACCTGACTTTGAAGGAGACAAAACCAAATACGAAGATTTTAAACGGTTGGCTGTAAATTACGGAGAAGCGTACAAGGCTAGCTTCAACACCAAAGAAGAGTATAACCGATGGTTACTATCCTACTTTGTCTCCGGAGCTGCATCTAAATTCGCAGCAGCAGCTGAAAAACAAGGATGGATAAAGAGTTTCACCACCACTCAGATGTGGGAGAAGCTAGATGAACGATTCATGGACGGAAAACTCCCCAAGAAAGCAGCAGAACTTTTGGAAGTCACTAGACAAGGAAAGACTGAAATCCAAGAGTTCATCGCATGGTTCGAAGAAAAGTGTGCTGAAGCAGGATACTATTGGTACGAACCTGACGCGGAAGGAAAGTACGCAGGAGAGGATCCCACACACATCCGTCTTCTTAACAAATCTATCCGAACCAAAATCGTAGAAGCCATACACGTAGCCGAAGAAGTACCGGTTAACTATATCCCGTACTGAAACAAGGCTCTTCGTATCGGCATCAACATTGAAAACCACGAAGAGGACAGCAAGGGAGGAAATCAGCTACGATGGATCGATGGAAAGACCATTGGGGCTAAAGGGAGCACGGGATCCTCAGGGAGCGGCACCTCAGGAAATAACCATACATCTGCAAAGACAACTACCCCTACACCCATAGGAGGACCTGGTGTTCCTGCACCAGCGTACTCGGCAGGAAGTGGCCAAGGGACAGCAATGCAGGTGGACAGGACCCTCGCTAGGACCAGAGGATTATGTTACAAATGTGGACAGAAGTGGGGCGAAGGAAAAGACTGTGACCAATGCAAGAGAAGAGGCATGAAGGTCAGGTCGCAGACAGAGGAATCCGACAAGCCGGGAACCGGGCCGGTTGAGGATAAGACGGTTGACAAGGGCAAAGGACGAGACCCAGCTGAAGGGCCGGGTTTTCCGAAGGGTGCGCAGTAGATAGCGGCTATGCGTGTACCCATGGATTATTTTCTTCTTCTTTCTTTTGTGACTACCCTACCGATAATATATTTGTGTTGGCTGGCCCCGAATCGAAAGAAGAAACCGCTAAAGTACAAAACGGAAAACACGGCAACTGGACAAAGGAAATCAAAGTGAGACCCATACAACGAAAAGGGGCACCTCAGATCAATGTACCCTGCTTAATTGAAACTTTAGATGACCGACGAAAGTGGATGGTAAAAGGGTTGTTAGACTCCGGATGTACCGGGACTACGATCAGTAAAAGATTCGTAAAGGAAAAACGACTTACTACCATGCGAACCTTAAAACCGGTCCGAGTTTTCAATGCCGACGGCACCGAGAACCAAGGAGGACCTATTACCGAATACGTGGAACTAAGAATGATTATTCAAGGACACGAGGAAAGGATAATGGCGGCAGTCACGGATCTCGGAACAGCCGACCTTTATCTTGGGTTTGATTGGCTGACGAAACACAATCCGGAAGTGGACTGGGCCAATCACAAATTAAGGTTCTCACGATGCTCAGACGAATGCAATTACCGACTCCCAGCAACCGAAGATATCGACTTGGAACTCGAAGACGACGAGTACCAACCTAGTAAAGGCGATAAACTCCTAGCCGTAGAAATGGAAGAAGAGATCAGGATCCGAGCCCATACCACGCCGGCCCAGGAGTTCGCCAGTCGACAAAACCCTAAGGAACGAACCTTAGACGAAATAATTCCAGAAGCCTATCGAGAGTTCTTGGGGGTGTTCAACAAAAAGGATTTCGATACCTTACCAGAGCGAAGACAATGGGACCATGCAATCGAACTCATACCGGGAGCAAAGGCAGTCGATTGTAAAGTCTACCCTTTATCTCGAACGGAACAAGAAGCGCTCGACGAGTTCTTAAACGAGAACCTCCGAACCGGTCGGATTCAACCATCTAAATCCCCTATGGCATCCCCCTTCTTCTTTGTCAAAAAGAAGGATGGTTCTTTGCGACCCGTACAGGATTACCGAAAGCTAAACGAGATGACCATCAAGAATCGTTATCCACTACCGTTGATTACAGAGCTAGTAGAGAAACTGAAAGACGCGCGGATCTTCACCAAACTAGATGTCAGATGGGGTTACAATAATGTGCGAATCAAAGAAGGAGACGAGTGGAAGGCTGCCTTTCGAACCAATCGAGGTCTGTTTGAACCCCTCGTAATGTTCTTCGGACTCACGAATTCCCCTGCAACCTTCCAGACCATGATGAACGATCTATTCCGCGACCTCATCAACGAAGGGAAAGTTGTAATATACCTCGACGACATCCTGATATTTACGAAAGACTTAAACGAGCACAGGCGGCTAGTCAAAAGAGTCCTACGTATTCTTCAGGAAAACAACCTATTCCTAAAACCGGAAAAATGCGAGTTTGAAAAGTCAGAAGTTGAATACTTGGGAATGATAATTGGTGATGGGAAGGTTAGGATGGATCCGGTTAATGTCAAAGGAGTTACCGATTGGCCCATACCTACCTGTAAAAGAGAAATCCAATCGTTTTTAGGCTTTACAAACTTTTATCGTCGTTTCATTCGTGACTTCGGCAAAATTGCGAAACCTATGAGTCGACTGACAGGGCAGTCTCCTTGGGAATGGGGTGAAGAACAACAAAATTCGTTCGAAACCCTAAAAAAGGCACTAACGACGGCCCCAGTACTACACCTGCCGACGGATGACGGACAATTTAAGCTGGAAACGGATGCATCAGATGGGGCACTCGGAGCAGTACTTTCCCAGAAACAAGAAGGCAAATGGGTTCCAATCGCGTTCCTTAGCAAGGCGATGAACGACACTGAAAGGAATTACGAGATTTATGATAAGGAACTCTATGCCATAATGGCCACCCTAGAGGAATGGAGACATCTGCTGATGGGAGCCGCAAAGGAACTAGAAATATGGTCGGACCACCAAAATCTAACCTATTGGCGAAAACCCCAAAAGCTAAACCGAAGACAAGCCCGATGGGTGACGGAACTCCAGGAATACCATTATAAACTTTACCATGTACCGGGACGGCTAAATAAGAAAGCAGACCTCCTCTCCAGACGAGCAGATCATGACCAAGGCTCTGATGATAATGACGCGATAATTGTCCTCAAACCAGAAGTATTCGCCCGAACCATCGAATGGAAAACGGATGTTGGATACCAGGAGATATTGGACAAAATCAGAAAAAGAAGAACGAACACGGAAACGGTGGTATTGAAGGCTGTGAAAGACGGAGATGAAAAGTTTTTAGACGCAGACGGAATTATCTCCAGGAATGGGAAAATCTACGTACCAAAGGATAAACTTCTTAGAGAAAGCATTATCTCCCTCTTTCACGATAAACCCCTTGCCGGACATGGAGGAAGACAAAAAACGAAGGAACAGGTCGCACGAAGCTACTGGTGGCCCCGAATGATAGAGACTGTGGAAGAGTACGTAAAGGGTTGCGAGTTCTGCCAAAAGAACAAACCCATCCGACAAAAAAGAGCGGCACCTCTGTACCCAAACGAAATCCCACACCAACCTTGGGAAGTAATGACCATGGACATGATCGGCCCGTTACCCGAAGCTCATGGGTATAATGCGATCATGGTATTTGTAGATCGTTTAGGAAAACGGCTCCACCTAGAACCGGTCACTACGGAAATTTCTTCCAAAGGACTGGCTAGATTGATGGTTGACCGAATTGTACAATACCATGGCCTACCAAAAAAGATCATCTCGGATCGGGCAGCCGTGTTCATTTCCAAATTCATGAAGGAACTCTACCGGCTCTTAGGCGTCAAAGGCACTCCTAGTACTGCATACCACCCTCAAACCGATGGACAAACCGAACGGATGAATCAAGAGGTAGAAGTTTACCTCCGAATGTTCGTCAACCATAAACAGGATGACTGGGACGAATGGTTGTCCATGATGGAGTTTTCTTATAACAACAAAGAACACTCAGCTACAGGGAGGACGCCATTCGAAATAGATCACGGCTATCATCCTTACATGGGTCAAGAACCCCAGGGGAAGGTACAAGACCGAAGAGCTCAATCCTTTGTAGAAGAGAGGAAACGAGTCTTCGAAGAGACACGCCAAGCGTTGGAGAAAGCAGCCGAAGTAATGAAGAAGTATTATGACAGGACGAAAGGAGATTCTCGGGAATATAGAAAGGGAGATCAAGTATGGTTGGAAGGAACGAATATACAAACGGATCGTCCTTCCAAGAAATTAGACCATAAATGATATGGACCTTTCAAGGTGGTAAAGAAAATTGGTAAATCAGCCTACGAACTTGCCCTACCCGTCACCTGGAAGAAAAAAGGCATTCATCCAGTCTTCAATGAAGCCCTCCTATATCCTTACACCTGACCAACTTCGATGCTACAACCGTCAGAACCTGAACCCGTCCCTGACCTTATTGATGGCGAAGAAGAATTTGAAGTACAGGAAATCATAGATGCGAGGATAAAAAGACATAAATTGGAATTCTTGGTGAAGTTTAGAGGATTTAGTGAACCAGAATGGGAACCTGCTGAAAATCTCACACACTGTGACGAAGCCTTATCCGAGTTCTATAAAAAATACCCTAATGAATGCACCAGGAATTCAACAAGCACGAAGAATAATGGAAGAGATCATGAGGACATGATCCTTAAGGAGGGGGTAATTATTACGAATTCTATAATATCTATTACTTTGCTTACATAAGGAATCTACCCTAAAGTACATGTGTAGTACACGCTGTAGACACAAGGCATAGTAGTATAAGTACTTGCTCTCTTCCTGTAGTTACCTTAGCTTTGCAATATCGAATCTTTCCTTCTGTCTACGTCGCCTTAGTGCTTCGTCCTTAGGTTTTCCGACAGTATGCATCCTGGAAGATCCGTTCTAGTATCAAATCGCCTAAGATTTTGAGCTTTAAGATACGAAGCGTACTGTAAGAAATTGTCGGACATATATCCGGGTCATTATCTCCCCAGCTTGAATATTGTCGTCGTGATTGGATAAAAAGAACAAGTTCCTCCAAATTCGGGCAGACTGGAAGTCTGGATAAACGCCTGCTTTGCGGAAGTTCAAGTTCCGCTGACTTGATAGAGAGAGGGTATGGAGCTTCATCGTCTTTGCCCTCATGTAGCATTAGCTTTAGATGGCGGATGGATTTAGGGAGTAAGGTTTTGTAGGGAATTATGGTCATATTCGACCCGTGATTTAAAAAGTGAAGCTGCTCCAGCAGAGGATTTGTGACAGGAAGCTGATTGAAGATAAGTGCACATAGAGGACTGTCAACGTCTTCAAGCACAAGCTTGTGGATACGCCCAAAGACACCTTCCTCATTCAAGACGCGGCAGATTGGGCCCCCGGAAGACCCAAAGGAAGATGAAAAGTGGAGCGAGAGGGAAGCATTGAGATAACCCAAGTGCAACAGATACTTGATGAGCTCAATATTTTGTCGCGGACGAATACAAAGGGTGGAAAAAAAGCGGGGAGTAGAATGAATCCAATTGCGCCATCTTCTGCAGACCTGACTCAATTCTAGCGCTGTCCAAGCGCGTGAGCTCCCAGATCCTACGTCCGACTCGGGGACTACAAGCTTGAAGAGATACCCAAGAATCTCTTGAGGCAATGTATCGATGCAAATTTTATCGATCCTGATGCGGGCCCCACTGTCTCTACGATTTTCGATTATTTCTTGGTACTTGTTGGTTTATGTCAGTGGACCGATGCAAGCTCGCAGCTGAAATGGCATCCATACCTTACTGCCCATCATGATGACTTAGCGTCAGTTGTTGAAGTCGAAGTAAGAAGCTTATTTTCCCACGCAGTCTCTGCAGCGGTAGTGTATCTTATTACTATATGGTCTCAAGAGGCTCCAGGCAAAGCAGGCCCACCAAGTGTATTTTCATTAGTATATAGTCTGATAAGAATATTGCGATTGGAAGGAATTAACAAGGAACTTATTACATCAGTCAAGAGCTGATGAAGAAGACCAGCTCGAAGGTTGACCTTTTGCAGTGCAATCGGGGACTAGCCAACAAGTCTGTCTGATGTCTGATAAATGGATAATGGCATCACTTGGGTTACCTTTCGAATCTGTACTTTTTGTGACAGACAGTAATCCTTGGTTCGCCGCGTTACCTGAAGACAGCTTTGAAAACCACTCCACATATGCCAGATGCTGCTTTGGCCAGGTAGAAGGGGCTGGAATCGGCTGCTTCAAAGTGTTTAACGATGTATCTGGAAGACGGAAGATGACTCGCACTCGAGCCAAGCGACAACCTGGAGATTCACAAACAATATGAGCTCAAAAAAGTTTCCTCCAATTTTATACTAGGGTACTAACCATTCAAGGAAGCACTCTCTGCATCATCGGAATTCATGACAACAACTGTGTTGAAACGTCCAAGATCTTTGGAATGATGCCTTGGAATTGCCTTCACAGTTTCCCAAATCTCGCCTCCCCCTCCCGGTGATTCTGAACGTATCTTGAACCAATGCCAAATATCGAGCACTTGGATGGGTATGGGAGCATCGCAAATTATGCCGCGATCTCTCTGCCGCTTTGAAGCAGGAAGAAGGGAGTTTAGGTACTCCTTCAGACACGTTAAGAACCGCGGAGAGGAATGAGTGTTCGAGATTCTTTCAAGTGACTTTTTCGGTTCTACAGGCTTTCGGGCAGTTGTATACATGTATGTTCCCTTCAAGTCACTTGCCTTGGGACCTTGATCAACGACCATATTTTCCTTCTTAGCTTTGGGTGTCTTATATCGACAGCTTTCCTGTAACAACGGATCCAACATGAGCTCTTCTGATATATCCAATTGCATGTCACTGTCAGGTTCCTGAGGTTCGGCTTCACCAGAATCCGTATTCGAGATATTGGTGAGATAATAATCAAACATGTCAACCTTTTCTCGTTGAGAGATCCACCGAACCATTTGGGAAAAGTGATCACGCTTGTTGCTAGCCCTCCAACCACTTTTAGCAAAATCGATATGAAGCCGCTCAAAAAGCTCAGTGTTGTAGTTATCTGTTGTGCCGAAGTATTTGATAGATTCAACATAATGGATAAGGGAATGGAATTTGGGAATATTGAATTCTTCCCGTATTTCCTTTTCTATAAAATAATCCCGGTTTAGATGCCATTCATGCAGGGCATTCTCCATGTATTGGAGTGTCTCGTCGTCATGCAATTGATACTGGGCCATGTATATGAAATCCAAAATTGCTCTGCAAGCTCTGACGCCTTTTCCTGATATCTCGGGCGCCAAGCAAGCAAGAAGGATTTTTCCAATCTGCTTGCGTTCTGGCCCGGATACCTGTTTAAGAGCAGATATGCCGTTTTTGAAATGCCTGACACCAAACGCGGGAGGCAGGCTCCTAATTTTTCTATCAAGCTCTGCGGGCGTCATTACTGCTTGAATCCAAGATATTAAATGTTTAAGAACTCCTTGGTACAGTTGGTGGAGTACGTCAGGAGTGATAGATCGATGGATATCACAAAGGCTTGGGAAATCGCTCCAGAATGGATCAAAAGTGCTTCCAGCGACATCAAAATTGGCCATGCAGTATTTATGGATGTTAGTTCTTCGGCACTTAACACCCACGGGGTACACTGATCTGGATTCTTTGATGGCTTTTTTTGTAGATTCACTTGTCCTGTCTTTTGGAGGACGTTTGGGATGAAAGTCTTGGAGGTTTTCAGCTGCGGTTTTGCATTTTGGACAAGTTCCATATTTGACCAGAGTGACAAGACACTGCTCCGGGTAATCTGCAACATATGCAGCTAAGATAGGATGGACTTTGCAGACCTCTCCATTCCCCCCCGTCATCTCCACGCCATTTTTCCCTGCCACTATTAGAGGCTCAAGGATCTTCCTCATAGAATCGTGAAACAATTGGTAGGTCTTGACTTTGACATCCGCCTTTATCTCGCCCTCAGCTTTCTCAACCTTGTCCACAGGGAGATATGCCAGCAAAACACAGGCCCGATGACTCGTCTTCCTACGCATGGCCTTGGGAATATTCCCAATAGTGAGATAAACTGGATAAGCTGATTTTCCTCCCGAAAAATTCGTCAAGGAAGTTTTATCTGTAGCAATGATCACTGGCGCTACGGTCCCTTTCCCAATTTTTGCCTAACAAACAATTTATATCAGTGTCCTGAAGGCCTAAAGAACGTTGTTAATGATGTACTTGAGCAGCCCACCACCACTTTCCCGTCCACATTTCAGAATACACCCGAGTCTCCGACTCTTTGTTTCTGAATACGCGAGACGGTTTATAGACGATATGATCAGCCAAGGATGGATCTCCCCAAAGACTTCTGACAGCTTCGACGGGATCTCGATGATGGATTAGAAATGATTCTTCTTTCCTAGGAAAAGAGATACAAGTGGTTTTCCAGTCGCCACATCGATCGGGGATTTGGTCAACCAGATCGAGCATGTTCCGCGCATTTTTATACTGAAGACCTAAACTGTCCTTGACCTGATTTGTGATAAATTGGGTGATGCCCTACTGAGGAGGATACGGACATACCTCTGGGATCGCTAGAAGCCTGTCCACTGCTTTCTGGGATATTCCCTCAGTAATTGCCCAGTGGGCAATTTTCCAATCGATTGCAGAGGCAAAAGGGTGGAAACCGTTCTTTGGATCATCCTCCCTATATGAATCTCCTTGTCCAAACAATAGCCTCCATTTCTCGCGTACATCTGCATCAATGCAAATGCACTCAGCTGCATCTGTGAACTCTGCAGTATGTCGCAGATCCTCTTCATCATCCAGATGACGGCCATAGCGGTGATAATGAAGTGTGGAAGGGCCCGGTCCTGCTTCGCCCTCCTCAATCCGGTCAGCAACGTCCTCCCCTAAGGCAGTAAACTGGAACAGATCTTCCTCCTCCTCTTTGTAGAGCTCCAAAAGGGCCTCAATATTATCCTTGAGCAAGCCACACGATTCAATTGTAGGTTCCTCTTGATCAGAATCCACCTTGTCAAAATCTTCTCGACCGAAACACTCCGCATCAGAGTATCCTACGCCAATCCCAGCTGTTCCAAATTTCGCTGCACTGCCGCTGCTCTCTGCATTTTGTTCATGAGATAACGAGATCTTAGCTAGTTTAGAGCGAATGAAATTCTTGTGATCAGAGTCGCGTTGCTGGCCTAGATGCCTGTTGAGGCTGCTACCTGGCGGTATGAATGTATGACATATAGGGCAAGACTCCATGATAGTAAGAAGGGGAAATGTACTGAGTCGAGGACGTGAGATGAGAAACAGATAAGAGCCAAATATATTTGCTGGGCATATGGTCGTCACATGAATAGAAGACATGCTAACTATAGCGATGATCGCCATGTAGTTTGTAAGCTAAAGCAATCTAGAAAAGCAGATGTCAGTTCACATCGCCGGATTGAGCATCGCGTGAGGGTAGTTCATACCGCTGGGGGGGACTTGGTGTGTCATACCCAATATAGGCACCCCCCTATGAGTCCATCTTAGGATCAACTACAGGGTACCAAATGAACCCTAAATGGGTGCATTCCCAGGAATTCCGCAGGACTGAAGGAATTCCCTGCTGTAGAATGAGGACTTCCTTCACAGGCTCAGGGAATTCCGCTTAAGTATTAAATGACTATCTGCTTCACTACTGATTGGCATTCAAATTTACCTCAGAACACCAAGGAATTCCCCACACATCAAGGAATTCCCCGCATATCAAGGAATTCCCAGCATATCAAGGAATTCCCAGCATATCAAGGAATTCCCAGCACACTGAGGAATTCCCAACACACCAAGGAATTCCTCAAAGCCCAGAATTCCCCCTAAGGAATTCCCTTTGAAACCAGGAATTCCGTGGGATGTGAATCCAGAACGGAGTTCCTTAGGGACAGCAAGCAGTGTGCTCTAAGGAATTCCCTACCTAAAACCAATCCAATCATTCATTAAGGAATTCCTTCATTGCGTTGAACCTAAGGAATTTTGTGATGTTAGGCAACCTACTCTCAAGGAATTCCGTGAGATTACTTATCCTACGGAATTCCTTCAAATGAAAATCATTGGATAGAAGACATCCTCTTGCCTCCTTTTCTTTTCAATTTATAGTCTGCAGGTCACAGGTTACAAATTAACATTTTGTCCAGATCAACATACACTGAAAGCGTAAAGCTATCTACTTGCTATTTACAAAGTCCATAGAGTAGCTAGATAACAACCCTATTGCTTGTGAATTTTCTTGAGTTCATCGCAAGAATAGGTCTTCGTCGATGACACGTTTCAACTCATACTCTTTTTCTTCTTGGCCGGTTGCATTTCAGTATCCAACTCTTTACCCTTCCTCTTGCTGCCGAGGGTGCTCGGACCAGGTTCTGGTTGACGAAGAGAAGCAGCGCCACCGTGTGTCTGGAGAAAGTTGGTTACTATTTTTCCGGCATTGGTTACAACCTGTCTGCTAGATGACTGAGACAAACCAGACGCTGCTGCGGGGACTTTAGACGAGAGGTTGGCAGGGCGTGCGGTTGAAACTGCTGGCTTGGAGGAAGAAACCGACTTCGGGGGTAGATGTGCGGGGCGAGCAGTTGTTTTCATGTTGGAGACAGCCTTGGATGACAATCGAACAGACTGTTTGCCTTTTTGCTTCTCCGACATCACCGAACGTTGTTGTACGGTATCAGAATCGGTTCCATCACTGTCATCGTCCTCGTCACTTCGTTGTCGGTCATGCTCGTTGCCATCGTCTTCTGAATCGACTTCACCGTGTCCCTGGGATCTATCACGAGACGGAGGTGTAGATTTAGATTGAAGGTATCGAGGGCGCGGTTGTCGAGATACGAGGTCCTCCTTGTCAATTGAAGGGGCCGCGGAAGGTTTCTTTGTGTGTTTGGAGACGGGAGGAACTTGTTCGGGTTCGTCATCGGAGTCTTGGGTGTCGTTTTTCAGTACATCGCGTACACACAAGACAACTGTACCCTCCTCATCGATGATGAGTGGAATATCCCCTTCATCGACCTCACCATTGATCTCCTCTTCCGTCCAAGCCTCTATGTACGGTCCCAAAAAACCTTCGGTTAGGATATCCTCGTCAGCCTCCATACGATTTTCCTCTGCCTTTCCTTCTGCTTTCCAATAACTACACCGACTATTCATCCATTCCTGCAGCGACGGTTTGCTGATGGCCTTGATATTCTCAATGTGTCCGTCTGCTTTGGCACCAATGGCGGAAAATCCCGTTGGCCAGTTCTTCATTCTGATATGATATGCGCGCGCAGAGGAGCCAAAGGGTTTCCAACGCATCTTTGAACAAGCACCATCCATGGCCAGCTCTATAGTCCAAAAGAACAAGTTAGAAATGAAAATGAATAGAAGAATGACCACGTACTAAGGTCCACACCCCATGATCTTGTCATTAAGCTGCGGAGGTTGGTGAGGTCTTCGGGTTGACCATCGTAGAGATGAATAATGTCTACTATGTCCACGTCCTGGTTCTCTGCCGATCCGTCTTCCTGCTGGAGGTGTGCCACGGCCAGTTGGGCCGAGTGATATTTGAGTTGTTTGGTGAGCGCAACCTCTTGCATTTGCATGATGCGTTTGTACTCGGGACCAACGCCAGTGAACTTGGAGCGCTGGGGTTTGTTGAGGTCATGGACCTCGGCCATGATGACAAGATCTTCAGCCTCATACGCCATTCGTTGCTGGAGTTTCATATTAGCGTGATACGACGGACAGGCAGAAAACATGCACATACCAGCTTGTTGAGTTCTTTGACAGTCTTATTGAATCTCCTCAACAAAGACCCTCCCTTGCGCTGTCGATCACTCTCTATCTGATCCTGTCGAGTTCGCTGATACCAGTCAACGTATTTATGCATAGCGTCTCGCCGGAGATCCACACGTTGCCATTGGTCGCCAAGGGCCTTTTGGAGTTTACTCTTGTAATGTGCAGCGAGTCGTTTGACAAAGTCTTCACGTGTCTCTGAGAAAACGTGTGAGCAGGGAAGACCTACAGTGTGCAGGAGGAAACCTCACCATTATCCCTTTTTTTCCAGCCCTTTGCGACACACATGTAAACTTGAAAACAGTTCCAAGTAGATTCTTGGTGTTTACTCGTATATCCTTGACCAGAAGCGTCGAGAAGCTCTTGTGGACGTTTCCCATATTCGCGAGCGAGGGCATAGACCTGGGTTGTAAAGTCGTACGAAGCCTTGTCGAGTTTCTCGAGACAGCTGTTTGGGATGGGACCGGGCTTTAGAGGGTAGTCTTCAGCGTCAGGTTCGTATGCAGGGTCCTCGGGGTTGTCGAGACCGTCCTCATTGTCTTCCTGCTCATCGTCATCTCCGTCTTCCGGAACGATCTCTTTCGCCTTGCCCTTCTTCGCTGTCTTCTTACCTTTAGCACTGGCCTTCAGTTTGAGGTTAGGCTTCGGCTTTCGGGCAGGTTTTTTCGAAGTGGTTTCCTTGGAATTGGAGGAAGATGACGAGTGAGAAGACTTTTCAGTGCGTTGGTTCTCCACAGCTTCTTCCTCCCAACTATCATCGTCGACAACGACACCGTCATCAAAAAGATGTTCGGCTTCCACGTAACAGTCACTATCTGCGAAGGTAACTTTCGCGGGCCTCCGTTTGACTGGAGTTTCGTCGTCATCGTCAAGCTCCATATCGTCCCCTCCTTCCTCGTCTTGTTCACCAGAAAATTCAGCAACTCTGTCATCAGAGCTGAATTCTTGATTACGATCAAGCTCTATCTCTCTCTCAGAATCATCCTCGCTCACAGACGAATCTTGTTCAGTGTTATGGCGAGATGCTTTGGCAGCTTTCGCTCTCTCGATCACTGCAGTTACTCTTTGGAACAGTTCATCGAGCCCTGTGTTGTTGATGGATGGAGAGCTCGTTGGAGACGGGGTATTAACCGGTTTCGAATGGCTTCTGGATGCAGGTGGGGAATGGTGTGCAGGCGGAGAGACTGAATTGACAGCGGGTAGAGGGGAAGTATCGTTGTCAATCTCAACTTCACCGTTGGTCGGTTGAGGTCGGCCAGGGTGAACTGTAGGAAATTGCTTTTGAGAGGTATAAACCTGTCGAGACTGAATTTTTTTGGACATTCGAGCTAAATCTGTGGTATTTCAGAGATCCAGTCAACAAGAGGTGAGACGAACATACACAAATCTCACTCACCAATACTAGGTATGGGCCTTGGCAACTCTTCCTCGCTTTCGAGTGCAGCACCTTCGTCTGGCGTCCCTCGAGTGCTTGTTACAATTACGTCTTGTCGGGATTGAGTGCCATTCCGGTCTTGTTCAGGGTGAAAGGAAATAGATGAAGCGACAACAGGTTCTGCGGTCGGGCCTCATTGTGGTTGAGGAGCATCTTGACCTGGTGCAAGGCCTGTGACAGGAGTAGATGAAGAGATATCAACTGGAGCAACCTCCTGAGTGATCGCCCCTTCTTCGATCCACTCATCTTGTTCTTCAGTTGCTACAGGAGTAGTCTCTCTGGGCTGTGAAAAAGCAGGACGAGCTCCTGGCTCGACAGGATCAGAGAACTGAGACAAGTCCTTCGACGCCGGGGCTTCATCACGAGAAGTAGGGGATTGAGGGGACGTCTTAGGCGCACCAGAGGGGGATCACCTTTTACAAAAGTAACGATAACTTATCAGATCGGGTATTGTAAAAGTGTCGATAACTTATTTGCACCAGCCTTTAGGGTCCCGGACCCCCAGAATAGGTGGGGGAGCTCCGTTTTCGATATTTTTTGGCGTCGCTTAGGCTCAAACGTTCTAGTTTATTTGTAATATATCTAATATGTTCGACTGACATTTTTTTTTATTGACTTTTACATACTATCAGCAGTTTTATAAATGTGTTCGACAAGTTTCCTAGCCATATACCGCTTCTGCCCGTTCCTCCTCCAATCCTGCCAGCATATCCTTCAGTGTGATTGCCTCCTCCTCATCCTCTGAGCTTAAAGAGTCACTCATATCAGAAGCCACCTCCTCCTCTGGCAATTTCTGCTCCGACAAATCCTGCAGCCCCTCATCCTCTTGTTCCTCCTCGTCCTCATCCCCATCTGACCAGTACTCATTCGGAATATCACCTCCTGCCTTTTTCTCGTTGTCGTTCTCGTTGTCGTCCATATCCCCATCATCTTCTATCTCTTCTTCATGTTCCACATCTACCGTGACATCGTCCATATCCAGTGTCGATTGCTGACCAAAAATTGAATTCAAATCCAGATCCAGAGGATTAAAGTCACGAAACCCTCTAATGCCTGGGTCATCCCACAATGTAGCAAATCGATTTGCAATTGCCCGGCGAATCGCTGCTTGTTCGTGTGCGTACGATTTTGCTCCCTCCAGTCTCTCACCTTTGAATGTGTGGACATTAGCCCATTGATCCCATCGTTTTGCCTGCCACTGAAGTGTCACCAGACACCTCCTCATCTCTTCTTGTAATAACTTTACCTCTTCCCTCCATCATTTTACTCGAGCGTAACTTTTACACCACTCAACACGAAGGCCTAGAAAGAATCTAGTTGGTTCTCTGAAGTTTGAAAGAAAATCTCACCTGAAATTGCAAAAGTATGTTGACAAATTTGGAAAAGTTTTAGAAAAGTGTCGGACCAGATTTAGGAAAGGATCAAACCAGTTTTGGAAAAGTGTAGAAGCATTTTTGGAAAAGTGTTGGACCAGATTAAACCGACCAGATTTAAAAAAGTGTCGAACCAGATTTGGAAAAGTGTCGAACCCAATTTGAAAAAGTGTTGGACCATATTAGGAAAAGTATCGTACCAGATTTGAAAAAGTGTTGCCACAGATTTGGAAAAAAGGAA
Source organism: Stygiomarasmius scandens (assembly GCA_037954225.1). NCBI lineage: Eukaryota > Fungi > Basidiomycota > Agaricomycetes > Agaricales > Campanellaceae > Stygiomarasmius > Stygiomarasmius scandens. The sequence goes on along the minus strand of JBANRG010000135.1, from coordinate 11,704 downwards.
GGGATTTATAAATGAGTCTGCAATAGATTTGGCAAAGTGTTCATCTGCATACCTTCATACAAGACTTTGTCAGTCCCCAGCTCAGTGTTACTGACACCATGCCATATCCATGAGGGTTCCCTATGCTTCTCACGAGCTCCTTCGACTGCAATATCCCCTGAACGAGCTCGACGAGCTGCAGATGCCTTCTTTGCTTTCGCAGCTTTGATCTTCTTCTGCTCTGACTGCTAAAGATCCTCCATGCACACGATGTGCTCATCCAGCAGTTTTCTCCAGCCCACGGCCACCTCATTTCCATTCAAGAGCATCAGCTTCGCATTCCAGGCTTGTCAATACATAGAGCTAGCAAATTGGATTTTTTTGTCCTGACGATTAATGTAGGCTCTTGACCTTGTCGTAGGCCCCTGATGTCGTGCATTTGTTTTTTTATATTGTAACAGTCGCTGCTTGATAAGTAGAAAATGCCGGAGCTGGTTTAGAAATTCGTTCAGTTGTCCATCACGAAGTCGAAGCTCAGTTTTTGGAAGCCCTTCTTTGCACAATGAAGGGTGTCGTTGAGCTTCAGTCAGCTTCGAAGGAAGAAAGAGGGGGAGATCTTCTGCATTGGTGGATAATTTAGAGGGGGGAATAGTTGCAATTATGTGGAGCGATGCTGGCATGTAATTCAGCTGGAGAGAACGGAAGCGTTTTATTTGGCGAGCAAGTTTTGTTCGACGATCTACAATCTTTGTCAGTTGCTTGTTTGTAGGATTCTTGATGCTGGCCATATCCTGTTTGAGCTCAAGCCTGCAAAGAAATCAGCCAGAGACATGAGTGAGTAACTGGGTAAACATACTGCTGCTGTTCAATCTCAAGCCCAAAATATAAGAACTCCCCCAGACTTGTATCAATATCAGGACGATCATTTTCATCATCGCTAGACTCCCCCATTTGATCCTCCGCTTCCTCAGCCTCACTCATTTCTTTCAAAACCTTTGCCTCTGCCTCTTTAGCAAGCTCAAGTCGAACACTTTGAACTGTCTTCCCTAAAACAAACCAAAGATTTCAAGTCAGAATATATCAATGTGACCGGACACTAACCACTAATTGGAAGCGTGTAAGGGTTGATAGCATCTGGTTGTCGAGCTTCATATTCATCAACCATCTTCTGCCAAAGTGGTGCTTCCTTTTTCTGCTTTTTGGTGAAGTCAGTCCAAGAACTCAAGTGTCTCTGGAACTCAGCCACTGCGTTTATTAAACGCTTTTTCAAAAGTGCACTTATAAAGGGAAGGTTTTATAAAAGCTTAAATAAAAACAAACCATCAACTCACCGAGGCCAATGACCTTGCTCCAATTCCAATGACCAATATGGTCCTCGAGAGTATCATGATGTGATCCTGGACCCATTTCCTTTAAGCTACCAGCAACACCCCCAAGACCTGACCAAACACGTTCAATCCCTTCAGCATCTGTTTGACCCACACCAAGGGTGAAATTCAGGGAATATTTCTCCTGGCATTTGATAAGATGACCAAGGATATGAAGCTTTGGGATGACAAAATAAAGAACTCGGAAGGTAAGATTGAGCCAAACAAGATTGGGAAGCTTTTTGAGATGAGTAAGGAGCTTCTTTGACCATTGGCAAACGATGTCATAGGAAATAATCAAGACCAGCAAATTGTGAATGTGTCTCATTAACGATCCTTTTATGTAGTCCATATTGGCATACCTAGAACAATTCTATCAGTAAAAGCACTTATTCAAAAACTTTTGAAAAATTCTCCAACACTTTTTCAAAAGTGTGGGCGAGCTTTTCAAAATCAAAAGTGTTTGACACTTTTGTAAAAGAAGAATGATTTGACTTACCGCTCCCCAACTTGAAGCGATGCAATTGCATTCTTTAAAAGAATTTCATGCCGTGCACACAACCCTGCACCCTTCCCTGTTTCATCATAGCCATCATGAAATTTTGTGTTTGCATGATCAAGGGCGGCCAACCCTGTACATGTACAGATCTAAATGACAAGTCAGAAAGGTGTCCAACAAGGTTGATATGACAAACCTCCTTCTGATCTTTCATCCTTTTCACCCACTCTAAATAAGGGCTGTTCTCTACAAAGTAGGCCCAGCCATCTTGTAGACTTGGGTCTCTTCTCCAAGATGAAATCCTTTTTCTTTTCAACCGGAAGCATGCATCAAAAGAAAGGAACATATTGTAAATAAATCTGGAAAAAATAAAGTCAGTCTTCACTAAGTACATGATAATATAAATATATGAAGTACTGATACTCGGTCGGAGCGTTGTGCCAGTTGGTTGGAAGATTCTTCCCTGGATGGGGGCAAGCTATACATTCCACTGCAAGCTCTCCAGGATGTGTTTCCTCAACGTCCCTGTCACCGTCATTCCCTCGGCCACCTCGGCGAAGCATCCTGAGATGTCGCCACTGCCTGACTACTCTCAGTACAGTAGGATATCGGTTCTATATATATTATGAGTTTTTCTACAATAAAAAGACAATATAAGGAATGAACTTACAGGTATTTTCTGGCCTGTATTGTCGGTAAGCCGCTCTAGTCCTTTATAATAATCATAGGCTGTGATTTTCCCGCAGAGGGTCAACATATGGAATTGTTGAAGCATTTCAAAGGTGCAGGCCATGTTGGGGCGAGAATGTGTACCAGGAAACCAACGTGCACGCATTAACTGCTCCCACTTTTGATGCTGAAGAAGGGTAGAGTTCAAGACGGAACGGGAACAGCAACAGTAATTTAGATTTATGCGATGAATCCCGTTTGAATGAACAACTACAAATCGGGAAGGGCCTCGTACGTGATTTAGACATTCAGAGCCATCCAAATGCTCAAGTTGAACAACCAAACCAAGTTGCCGAAGGGAGACTTGTTCAAAAAAGTGACCGTTCCACTGCTTTTGTTGAAAGGTCCGATAACATTTTTTAAAAAGTATGATAAGAAAAAATAAGTAACCAAATAAAATATGTTAAGTATGAATGGACATACCTGTATACGGTGTAAAGGATTTGAGAGATGATTTTTTACACAACAATCTTGGCAGGTAATGTCTGTGTAAAAACAGTCAAGGCAACGGAAGGTGGGTTCAACAGGAGTTTGATTGGCTGGACACATGGAACAGGTTTGTTGAATGCGATCACCACGGCCTTTGAGTATCATATTGACTGTTAAATAGTCATTTCGATGGGCCAGAAATGTCTTCATGGGACGATCCTATAAACTGTATCAAGTGATGTAGCTGGTGTGTGTGATTGTAAAATGTACAGAGGCAAAGAGCTTTCGTTTTTTGATCTTGGTAACACGTCCTTTTTTCACTTGAAAAACAAAATGTTTACTGTGGATCTCTGGCTGGTTCTCATATTCGAAGGAGGACCAGTCATCTTGAGACTCAATCGTAGTATAGACTCTTTCCGGCAACTGAGGAGTAGCTGAGGAGTAAGAGTAGACCCGACGTCTGTCTTCGGAAATCGATTGCTGAACGTGTATGAGGTTGTCGCTGGGTTCATGGAATTTGATTCCTAATGATGAGAAGGATGTGATATTACTGGCAGGGTTTAATTTAGATGTCTTGAATTTTTTCGAAGGGGGCTCCATTGGAAAGATGTCAGTACCAATTAATGGATCGAAGGTATTTATATGTAAAAGTTGGAAAGTGTCTCCTGACACTTTTATAAAAGTGTTGGCACTTTCACACTTTATCGATCTATTTGGACAGCAAGATTCACATATATTGACAGAGCATGACAGATAGCAAGAATAGTACAAGTGCCTGCAGGTCAAGTGAGCAAGGTGGAAAAAATAGAATCAATTAAGTACTTACAGCGTTCCAGATCATTGGTTGGTAAATTCCCTAGCCAGTTCAAGCGTCAATGCGATTCTCATGGCTGGATTCCATCCTCTCTTGACCATGTGGGCAAATGCTTTCCAGGCTTCAACTCTAAAAAAAATCAGATTCAATCCATCAATCACGATATGTACGTACTCCTGTGTGTAGATCTCAATAGCACCAGCTGATTTGACCACATAGAATTTGGTCTCAACCTCTACTATGCTCTCCGAGTCAGAGAGAACACTTTCAGAAAAGACGCTTGCGGAAGATGGCCATCCAGAGCCAGAGTTGTCCACCACCACACCTGTGATCTTAGAGGCAGCTTTTGTTGGACGCTGAGCTTTTGTTGGACTCCTGGGAGGGGGAATTGACCCAGACCTTGTTGCTGTGGCAGGTCCACCTCCGGGTGAAAATAAATTCGATCCAGGCTGGTGTGGAAGTGGGCGTGCATACCTGGCAAGATCAGCTGGATTAACATCTGAAGCCTTGGCTTTTCCACGATGTGGACTCGGACTTGGGCTGGGAGAAACCTCGACATTGTCAGAAATCTGGACACTCTGACTGAACGTATTTGGCTGGACAGTGTCAAAAGGATCGACGAATGGCTTTTTGACATCGTCAGGGTGGTCATGGCTGGTCATGCAGTAATACATCCACTGCTTCTTGATCAAGACTTCATTGTCATAGCCACGAGGGATATCCTGTTTTGTTGTTTTAGCCAGAGATGAAGCAAGCCTCCTAAAAAAAAGTTATACATGCACTGTAATAAAAGTGAGTACCCACTGATCAACATATATTCCTTTCTTAGGGCCACTGTGAATTAAATACCATTTGTGGTTTTGACCTGACTTTCCCAAGGGGCCCACAGTGGTGACAAGCAATGGGGAGCAGCCTAAAAAATTGTCGTAGTCAATTTCGAACATGATGGCAAGAGGGAACGCTGGCACTACACGTGAGCACGTAGAACAACCAATATTTAGCTTTTATAAAAGTGTTCGAGGTGATATAAGGTGTGTCATCGAGCAATAGGACATAGGCTCCAATATTCCAATATTATAGCGATAGGTAAAAAAGTATACAATATGCAAAGGTGCTACAGTATTCACAATATATTGCAGGTTTGAATCTGAATTCAAGAGACAATGTATGAAATACATCTACAAACTTATATCGTGAATATATATTCTGATCAATCCAAGAAAACTGAACGACCATGGATTCTGATTTATATTATATTATTATTCTATCAAGATTTGATCTAGAGCCAGATATTCAATGTAATTTTGAAGAGTGGAGATTGGTTTCTTTGGGAGGCTGAATGTAATAAGTCAGAACATATCCTGCAAGAGAAAAGAATGCTTTTATGCATTCAATTTTTTGAGAATTCTTTACGCATATTATAACTTCCTGTATAATACACCAAAGGCTTAAATTAAACACTGAATAGTTGGAATCAGTTCTATTTCTTCCACCATTGATTGAAATTGAGAAGTAAGAGCTTACTGTGAGTTTCTGACATTATTAGGAACGTTTGCTAGTTACATCTAAGATTCAATCATTTTCATATGTAAACGAGACGTATGTATTAAAATTATTTAGATATGTATAGAGACTTTAACTCCTCAAGAGTTGAATACATGTTCAAGTCATTTCTAATTCTCTCATGTTGTCGTTCCTCAGCAACTCTTTTGTTTTCCCCTGACATTTGTGTCCGCATTTGAAATCCATCCTCAACATATCGGAAAATAGCCCCTGCGGTATACTGAGTGAATGAATATCGAGTTTCTCCTAAGCCAATGGCAGTATTCGAATGACGGAGAAAAGAAGATGGAATCAAAATGGTCCAGCCCGGAGGGAACTCCAAAACCAACTTTAAATCCCACAGAACAAGATGTCCTCCCTTGGTGTAATCGAATTGGCCAAGGGCAGTAATACCACACCATCCAGCAATATAATTAAGATGGTCCAGGTGCTCAAGAGTAACAGTCTGTGGACCAAAATTATACGTTGCGCACGCAAAGATGGAATTATTGAAATTGAATATAAGCGACGGGTCATTGGCTTTGAGCTTGTCCATTGTTTCGGCATAGTATTGAAAAAGTTTTGGCGACCAATGTGCGAATGCAGCCGACATGTGTCCAGCTATGCTTACAAAACAGCGCTCATGATGAAGTCTGTTGAGTGATGCTTTATTTTTTTTTGTATGAAAAATCCGTTTAACATACTGATGAATATTTAGTATAGAGTGTAGGTATTGAAAAATGTATACCTTTTGTCCTCCGCCGGCAGATACTCCATCTACCTTAATGAGATATCTTCCCCTTCTGTGCAACTCTTCATTTTCGGTAAAGGACAGACCAGCCTTCCGCTGCTTCTTCCTAGGCTTTGACTGCTTGCTCTTGTTGGGATTTGCTACTCCATTGCACTCCCGTTCGAGGGCAGCCATGGCCTCATGGTTCAGCTGAGATGCCCATTCTTGATTGCCCTGTGGGGGTGGAACTACCGCACCAAGAACTACATCATTTCGATCTAAAATGGGTCTGGGGACAGAGCTTTTACAAAAGTGCAATTAACATTTTTAAAAGTTTATAAATGTGCGTGTGTTCAAAACTTACCATGCAGGTACGTATGTAAAACCAAGACTACCAGGTCCACAAAGCTCATGCAATTCCCAAATCTTTCTAGCCTTTTTGCTCTCCTTGCTAACCCTACTTGCCTGCCCCAAATAGCCAGATGTAGCATTCTCGATGTCATTACTGTTCAAATCTGCTGGAAGGGGAGATGCCGTTTGCAAAAGCGTCTCTCCAACTTGTACGCGTGGTTGGTAACTTGCAGGGCCATGCTCTTCCTTTTCCTTTTTACGTTGGTTAGCACGGGAAACATGGCCTCGTGCAGTAGACTTTTTTTGCTGTTTTGGAGGCAAAGGAGTCAGTGCAGAGATAGATGTTGTGGAGCCTGGGGTATTTGGACCATCTTTTTTTTTTTTGTTGCTGCGTCGAGTGTAAGATTTCCTTTTTTCACCGAGCTGAGGACTCATAGCTCTTGACGTGGCTGGAGAAGGTGGAGGAGAGGATAAAGGTGATGAGTTGGTTGAATCTGCAGGGGAAGGAGTATCGTCGGACTCCAGATAAGGAACATCTTGTATGTCAGGTTCATCTTGCTGGAATTGATTTGTTATGGCGGTTTCATAAACATCAAAAAAAGGGCCAGCTGAGACGCCGAGTCCATCCCACTCAGCAAAAGTATTTCCAGAACGAGTCTGATACAAATTTATCTCAGAAATCACAAAGAGAATGAGATTTTACTTACTTTCCTTTGTAGTGTATAATCTAAATGCAAAAGGGGATCAAAGATACTTGTATAAGTAAATGTATTAAGTAGATGGTACACTTTTTAGCCTTGTCAAAGGTCCAACCAGTGCTCACAAACGTGCCCAGGACTGAGAACAGAAAGGAGCTACTGATCTTCGCTGGGACAAGGCTAAGAGCGACCGCTAGAGAGCAAACGTACCTGGCATCGACGTTGAACGAAAACTTGACCGTGACTGTGACAACACATGACTGTCATTCAACGTGTTTGGCCCCAAATTAACCAAGTTCGCGTCTGCGCTTTCCAAAAGCTACCTTCACTTTTATATTGCGCCAGCTTGTTGTCTTGTCTTTTTTATTTCTGTACAACCATGGGAAAAGGACGCCCTCCGCACCGACTCATACCCACCGAACAGCAAAAAAAGCGCGGCAATCCAGGCTACTTTGCTGGTGAGCCACTCAGACTTCTGGAACGCTACCTCTCCGAATATACCTCGAGTTTCGGAAATCGGGACCCATTCTGGACAAAGTTTCGCGCTGAATGGACGTTGCAGTATCCTCCTCTGCAAACTGATGAGGAAAAGGGTGCCGCTGCTCATGTTATTGAAAAGTACAACCTCGACCGTGCCGGAAGGAAAAAGAAGGGGGACGTTAGAAAGAAGGGAGGGGCTGTTGAAAAGGACATTCCGATCACTCCTGTTGACCTCGCCATTCCGACTGTTGCAGCACCCAACTACCCACCGGTGCCGTATCCGCCAGTTATTGACGTGTCTGTCGTGGCTTCGACGCCGTCACTGCCAAGTGCCGGACCCTCTGGGACAACAGACGAAGGGAAGGGTAAATTTCCCGCATCTGAAAGGACTGAGGAGGAGAACGCATTGGTAGCAAGGGCAGCGTCAAAAGAGGTGAGTTTCCAGCTTTTATAAATTAGTCCAACAACTTTTTCAAATCTGTCGGACCAATTTATAAACAATCAAAGAAAATATTGTTACTAATTTACCTGCAGAAAATCGATAGCTGGTTTGCAAATCATGCCAATAAAGAGAAGGCTGTCAATCAGTCAGACGTAAAAGATATTTTGAAGGGTCTTGATACAGCATCGACGCCCTCAGCTCCCCGACTTCTTCCAGAGCACAAATTCTATCAGAAGCACCCCGAATTCAAGGACAAAGTCACGGCAGCGTATAAGGACGAATACGGCGAAGGGAAAAGGTTTGATCCCGACCGGTTGCACAAAACTGTTGCCGTTGCCAAGCGCCTTTTTGAGGCCGAAGATTCAGAGACTCGGGAGAGAATCCGGAAGGAAGCGTCGGAAGAGCATCAGCGGCAGAGGGAGGAATTCCAGAAATTGCTTGATGCTGATCCGACTGATTCTAGTAGGATAGAGCGGTAAGTAGTATCTCTTGTTGGTGCTATGTCTCATCCTTTTGTTGGGTAGATACCGAGCTCAACTTGGTGCTGCCTTTCACCCCATCATGGAACACGCTGCCAAGATGAGCAATACTCGCATGTGTCTTACCATCATAGGAGAAGGCGAAACAGACGACAAGTTGTTTGTGTCTTGGTAAGTACTAATTTAACATGACTTTTATAAAAGTGTCAACTTTTTTAATAATTGCAGTGTTCAAATTGGTAGCACCCCGGAGCCAAATCCCAAAAAGTTTCACGAATGGGACCAAATTGGATTCCAAATGTCCCACGTCCGGTCGTTTGCTGAGTTTGTCAAGGCTTGTGTGAGGCTTGAAAAAGGTAAGACTGAAGCTAATATTCTTAAAATCATATTGAACTTATTTCATTTCATTTAGGTCTTGAGGCTTATCCCCCTCAGTACAGCAGCGCTATGCCTCTTGTTGATACTATACTCCCTTTCACTCCGGAGCCTGAAGAGCAACCTGTCGCGGAAGCTGGTCCATCCAAGCCCAAGCACAAGCCTGAACGTCAGTTTTCAATGTCAAAAAGGTCGAAGCGGTCGAAGCGCAAGGGCCGGAAAGCAAAGGCTGACGAGAGCTCCGCCGAGTCATCAGATCAAAGCGAGAGTGAGGAAGATGAGTTTTCTGGTGACAGCAGTGATGATGAGGAGGATGAGCTGCAGGAAGAACCGACCCCTCCTTCAACTCCAAAGCTGAAAAGAGGCTACAAGCTTAATCAGTACTTGGAAAAGGAGCTCACGGAGATGTCGGTTAGTGACAAAAGGAGGAAGATGGGACAGTTGGCGAAGTTGTTGCGGGATGACTTTGACCAGGAGAATATTTTGGCGCGGAACCGACATTTGCAGAAGGAGGCTGGGTTGTCGGATGCGGTAGCCATGCTGAATCATGCTATGGAAGCAGCGAATGCAGAGAAGGGCAAGGGAAAGCAAAAGGGAAAGGCAAGGGCAAAGGATGGGAATGGGAAGGAGAAAGGGAAGGAGAAGGAGAAGGAGACTGCGGAACTGAGGAGGTCCACCCGTCATGCAGCAAAAGATTCCTCAAGAGCTGTTCATACCCACGAGGAAGGCCACGTCACAGCCAACGTTGACAGCGTCGGGAATGATGTTCCCATGTCTGCCATCGCCGGTGATGTCTCTGTCGCTGATGCCGATGTTCCCATGGCCGTCGACGAGGCACACGTATTTGTCCCCAACGACCTTCCAGTCCCACCAAATGCGACCATGAAGCTCCCCCTGATTCCTCATCTTCCCAAGGATCTCGAAGAAGCCAAAGACAGTGATGTCATTGCAATGTGCTACCATGACAAAACATGGACACCAGAGCTGTCTTCACCTGAGGCATGGGAGACTTGGAACGGCATCCTTGACACAGTTACCCAACGGCATCCGACAGAGACTGAACAGCAATATGTGGACAAGGTCGTCAAATACGGCAAGAAGGGAACTGAAGCTCTCTATAGAGCCCTTGCCCATGTGATGGAACACGTTGTTATGGACCCAGATATGTTGGAAGGAAAGATCGATCGGATTATTGCCGCTATTGAAAAAAAGTAAGTTTCGAACAGATTTATAAAAGTGGATGAGTACTTTTAAATTTGTTTTATTAAAAAGTACCTGTCCACGTTTATAAATGTCAATGTCTTTTTTTGAACGAACTAATAAAAGCTAATCATTTTTTGTTGTACAACCAGGTGCCCTGACCCCAGAATCAGGGAAATCATTCATCCTCCACCTAGAGCAGCTCCATCAAAATCACCCTCTCCTCAGGCTGATGAAAATTCTGAACGTCCACATCTCCATCCCCGTCCCCGTCCCCGTCCCCGTCCCCACCTCCAACCTCAGAGTCCATCCGAGAGTGAAGTCCCTGAGACGCCAGCCATGACTCGGGAAGTAACTCCTCAAGGTGCTGACACATCAGAGCCTACTAATGTCAATGGTGCATCTGAGGCAAATAAACGTCCTTTCGATCTTGTTGAGAAGCAGAGACCCTCATTTGAGCAAAAGCCACAGTGGGTTCTTGACATGGAGCAATATCTGCTTGCAGGGACTGACAGAGTGGATTGGAAGGAGGCTGTAGAAGCCTTGGTCTCAATGGAAGGGCTTTTCCAATTCAAGAGCTCTTCCAAGTCTCTTTCCACCACATACAGGCCTCCTGCTGTTCAGCACTGGGTCAGTAGGGGCAGAAAGGAGGGTTTCCCAACTCTACTGCATGGCAGGAAAGCTGTGGATTTTCAGCAGGAGGTTGTGCAATGGTGGAACCAGCTTATGCCTGCTTGGAGGACGTTGGACAACAACAGTGAACAGCTGAAGCAGAGAACTTGGTTGAAAGAGGTGCAAGGGTCCTGGAAATCACTGCGGAACCCTGGAATAAATGGCTTCTACTCTGTCCTTGCTTGCATGAAGTGGTGGCTGTTGCTGGAACTTGGAGCTCGTCCCGACGCGGTTGCTTCGAACGAATGGCAAACGGTGCTGCAGGACATTGTGTGGGTCATGGATAACATGGCTAACAAGGCTCCTGAATCATCTGAATCATCAATTCCTGCCAAGCCTGCTTCCAAGAAGTCTTGTCTCTCCAACTAACGGTGATTTACAAGTACTTTTCTTTTGCTTTTGATATACTGTTGGATACTTTTACATTAGAATCACTCTTTGTAAAAGTTGTACTTATATGATTGATGTCGTGCTTTTTTATATTAAGCTTTTGCAAAAAATGGCGCTACTTTTGAAAAAGCGCATGTTTTTGTAAAAGTGACATTAATGAAGTCATTTAATGAGAAATTATGTCATATATATCCCAAGCCGTGCTGCCGGTGGCAGCCGCAATCAGCATCGGAGCTCTACCCCCAATTCTGGGTGGTCCGGGACCCTAAAGGCCAGTACAAATCAGTTATCGACACTTTTACAATACCCGATCTGATAAGTTATCGGTAGTTTTTTAAAAGTTTTACCATATCAGCTGATAAGGCTGCGCGCACTACGTAGTTAAAGTTAAGGTTTGAAAGTAAGGTTAAAGGAAATGGTAAACAGGGACATACACACGTAAATGTCTAAAAATAAAGGAAAAATGAATATTAGTATTTAGAATAAAATGTTTGTATTTAATCTTCACGACAAGGATGAGGCGTTGAT